>JAPVLO010002973.1:0-26857 GCA_027257055.1 Cephalopachus bancanus | reverse complement strand
AACCCGGGCTAGATAGCCAGTCAACTAACCGGCTAACTAAGCAGTCAACTAGCCGGATACACAGCCAGTCAACTAACCAGCTAACTAACCAGTCAAATAACTGGATAAATAAACAGTCAAGTAATTGGCTAGATAGACAGTCAACTAACAAGCTAGATAGCCAGTCAACTAAGTGGCTAGATAGCTAATCAACTAACGGGCTAGAGAGCCCGTCAACTAACCGGCTAGGTACCCAGTCAACTAACCGGCTAGAAAATCAGTCTACTAACCAGCTAGGTAGCCTGTCAACTAACCGGCTAGATAGCCAGTCAACTAAATGGTTGGATAGCCAGTCAAATAAACGGATGGATAGCCAGTCAAATAACCGGCTAGACAGCCAGTCAACTAACTGGCTAGATAGGTGGTCAACTAACCGGCTAGATAGCCAGTCGACTAACTGGCTAGATAGCCAGTAGACTAACCGTCTAGGTAGCCAGTCAAATAACTGGCTAGGTAGTCAGTCGACTAACCGGCTAGGTAGCCAGTCGACTAACCAGCTTGGTAGCCATGTGACTAAATGGCTGACTAGTCACTCGACTATCCAGCTAGGAAGCCAGTCGATGAACCGGCTAGGTAGCCAGTCGACGAACCCACTAGGTAGCCAGGTGACTAACCGGCTGAATAGTCAATAGATTAACCGGCTAGTTAGCCAGTTGAAGAACCGGCTAGGTAGCCAGGCGACTAACCGGCTGAATAGAAAGTTGATGAACTGGCTAGGTAGCCAGTCAACTATTCGGTTGTCTAGCCAGTAGACGAACCACCTAGGTAGACATACTACTAACCGTCTGACTAGCCTGTCAATGAAGCCGCTAGGAGACAGTCAAGTAACCCACTGACTAGCCAGTCGACAAACCAGCAAGGTAGCCAGTCAATTAACCCACTCACTAGCCTGTCAAATAACCGGCTAGGTAGCCTGTCAGCTAATGGGCTAACTAGCCAGTCAACTGACCGGCTAGGTAGACAGTCAACTACCCTGCTAATTAGCTGGTCAACTAACCGGATAAGTAGCCAGTGAACTAACCAGCTAACTAGACATTAAACTAACCATCTAGGTAACCAGTCAACTAACCGGCTAGGTAGACAGTCAACTAACCATATAGCTAACAAGTCAACTTACTGGCTAGATAGCCTGTCAACTAATGGGCTAATTAGCCAGTCAACTGACTGGCTAGGTAGACAGTCAACTAACCTGCTAACTAGCCGGTCAACTAACTGGATAAGTAGCCAGTCAACTAACCAGCTAACTAGACATTAAACTAACCGGCTAGGTAGCCAGTCAATTAACTGGCTAGGTAGACAGTCAACTAACCATATAGATAACAAGTCAACTACCAGCTAGATAGCCAGTCAACTAACTGGATAATTAACCCGTCAACTATTCGGCTGCATAGCCATTCAACTAACTGACTAATTAACCAGTCAAATAACCGAATAACTAACCAGTCAAATAACCGGCTAGATAGACAGTCAACTAACCGGCTAGATAGCCAGTCAACTAAGCAGCTAGATAGCCAGTCAACTAACCAGCTAGATAGCCAGTCAACTAACTGGCTATGTAGCCAGTAAACTAACCGGCTAGAAAGCCAGTCAACTATCTGGCTAGGTAGCCAGTCAACTAACTGACTAGATAGCCAGACAACTAAATGGCTAGATACACAGTCAACTAACCGGCTAGACAGCCAGGCAACTAAAAGTCTACATAGCCAGTCAACTAACCGGCTAGATAGCCAGTCAACTAACAGGCTAGATAGGCAGTCGACTAACAGGCTAGATAGGCAGTCGACTAACCGGCTAGATAGCCAGTCGACTAACTGGCTAGGTAGCCAGTCGAATAGCCTGCTAGATAGCCAGTCGAATAACCGGCTAGGTAGCCGTTCGACTAACTGCTAGGTAGTTCGTCAACTAACCGGCTAGGTAGCCAGTCCAATAACAGGCTAGGTAGCCATACGACTAACCAGCTAGGTAGCCTATCGATTAACCAGCTGACTAGCACGTTGACTAACTGGCTACGTAGCCCCTTGACTAACCAGCTGACTAGCTATTTGACTAACCGGCTAGGTAGCCACTTGACTAACTGGCTGGCTGACTGGCCAGTCGACTAACCGGCTAGGTAGCTAGTCAACTAAGCGGCTGACTATCCAGTCAACTAACCGGCTAAGTAGGCAGTCGACTAACTGGCTGACTAGACAGTCTACTAACCAGCTAGGTAACCAGTCGACGAACCGTCTAGGTAACCAGTCGACCAACCGGCTAGGAACCCAGTCAACGAACCGGCTAGGTAGCCAGTCGATTAAGCGGCTGAATAGGCAGTTGACAAACTGGCTAGGTAGCCAGTAAACTAACCAGCTGACTAGCCAGTCGACAATCTGGCAAGGTAGCCAGTCAACTAACCAGCTGACTAGCCAGTCAACTTACCAGATAGATGGACAGACAACTAGCCGGCTGACTAGCCAGTCGATGAACTGGCAAGGTAGCCAGTCAACTAACCGGCTGACTAGCCTGTCGATGAAATGACTAAGTAGCCAGTCAACTAACCGGCTGACTAGCCAGTCGAAGAACCATCTAGGTAGCCAGGCAGCTAACCCACTCACTAGCCACTTGACGAACCGGCTAGGTAGCCAGTCAACTAACCAGCTGACTAGCCAATTGAGGAACCGGCTAGGTAGTCAGTCAACTAACCGGCTGACTAGCCAGTCGATGATCAGGCTAGGTAGCCAGTCAACTAACCACCTGACTAGCCAGTTGTCGAAATGGCTAGATAGCCAGTCAACTAACTGACTAACTAGCCTGTTAACTAACTGGCTAGGTAGCCAGTCAACTAACCAGTTAATTCACCAGTCAACTAACCTGTAAGTTAGTCAGTCAACTAAACGACTAACTACCAGTCAATTAACCGGCTAGGTTGACAGCCAACTAACCGGTTAACTAGCCAGTCAACTATCCGGCTAGGTAGCCTGTCAACTAAACCACTAACTAGCCAGTCAACTAACCGGCTAGGTAGCCAGGCAACTAACAGGCTAGGTTGCCAGTCAAATAACCGGCTAGATAGCCAGTCAATGAATGGATAGGTAGCCAGTCAACTAACCAGCTTGACAGCCAGTAAACTAACTGGCTAGGTAGCCAGTCAACTAACCGGCTAGATAGTGTGTCAACTATCGTGCTAGGTAGTCAGTCAACTAACCGGCTATATAACCAGTCAACTAAGCAGCCAGGTAGCCAGTCATATAACGGGCTAGGTAGCCATTCGAATAACTGGCTAACTAGCCAGTCAACTAACCGGATAAGTAGCCTGTCAGCTAACTGGCTAACTATCCAGTCAACTAACTGGCTTGGTAGCCAGTCATATAACCGGCTGACTAAACAGTCAAGGATCCTGCTAGGTAGCCAGTCAACTAACCAGCTGACTAGCCAGTCGGTGAACTGTCTATGAAGCCAATCAACTAACTGTCTGACTAGTCAGTCAACGAATCAGCTAGGTAGCCAGTCAACTAGCCATCTGACTAGACATTCAACAAACTGGCTAGGTAGTCAGTCAACTAACCGGCTGACTATCCAGTCAATGAACTGGCTAGGTAGCCAGTCAACTCACTGGCTGACTAGCCAGTCGAAGAATTGACTATGTAGCCAGTCAAACAACCGGCTGACTAACCAGTCGACGAACCGGCTAGGTAGCCAGTCAACGAAACGGCTAGGTAGCCAGTCAACTAACCGGCTAGGTAGCCAATCAACTAACCAGCTAGGTAGCCAGTCAAATAACTGGCTAACTAGCCAGTCAACTAACCGGCTAGGTAACCAGTCAACTAACCATCTAAATAGCCAGTCAACTAATCGGCTAGGTAGCCACTCAACTAACCGGGTAACTAGCCAGTCAACTAACTGGCAATGTAACCAGTCAACTAACCGGCTAACTAGCCAGTCAACTAACCGGCTAGGTAACCAGTCAACTAACGGTCTAACTAGCCAGTCAACAAACAGGCTTGGTAGCCACTCAACTAACTGGGTAACTAGCCAGTCAACTAACCGGCAATGTAACCAGTCAACTAACCGGATAACTAGCCAGTCATCAAACCGGCTACATAATTGTCAACTAACCAGCTTGATAGCCAGTCAACTAACCAGCTAGATAGCCAGTCAGCTAACCGGCTAACTTGCCAGTTAAATAAATGGCTAGATAGCCAGTCAACTAACCGGCTTGATAGCCAGTCAAATAACCAGCTACATAAGTTGTCAACAAACCGGCTGGATAGCCAGTCAACTACCCAGCTAGATAGCCACTCAACGAACTGGCTAGATAGGCAGTCAACTAACCAGTGAAGTAGCCAGTCAACTAACCAGCTAACTAAACAGTCAACTAACTGGCTAGGTAGCCAGTCAACCAACCAACTAGATAGCCATTCATCTAACTGGCAAGATAGGCAGTCAACTAACCAGCTACCTAGCCAGTCAACTAACTGGCTAGAGAGTCAGTGAACTAACCAGCAAGATAGGCAGTCAACAAAACATCTTTCTAACCAATCAACTAACGAGCTAACTAAGCAGTCAACTAACTGGCTAACTAACCAGTCAACTAACCGCCTGAATAGCCAGTCACTTAACGGGCTAACTAGCCACTCAACTATCTGGCTAACTAGCCAGTCATCGAGCCGGCTGGGTAGACAGTCAACTAACAGGCTAACTAGCCAGTAAACTAACTGGCTAACTACCCAGTCACCTAAACGGCTAACTAGCCAGTCATCGAACCTGCTAGGTAGCCATTCAACTAACTGGCTAACTAGCCAGTCAGCTATCCGGCTAGATAGCCAGTAAACTAACCAGCTAGAAAGCTAGTCAGCTAACTTGCTAACTAGCCAGTCAATTAACCGGCTAGGTAGCCAGTCAGCTAACCAGCTACCTAACCAGTCAAAAAACCAGCTAACTAGCCAGGCAACTAACTGGCTAACTAGCAAGTCAACTAACTGGCTAGATAGGCAGTCAACTAACCGGCTAACTATCCAGTCAATGAAACAGCTAACTAGCCAGTCAACTAACCAACTAACTAGCCTGTCAACTCACTAGTTAGGTAGCCAGTCAAATAACCATCTAACTAGCCAGTCAACTAAACTGCTACGTAGACAGATAACTAATGGTCTAACGAGGCAGTCAAATACCCGGCAAGGTAGACAGTCCACTAACCAGCTAACTAGCCAGTCAACTAACCAGCTAGGTAGCCAGTCAACTAACCGAGTAGGTAGCCAGGCAACTAACCAGCTAGGTAGCCAGTCAAATAACCAGCTAGATAGCCAGTCAATGAACGGATAGGTAGCCAGTCAACTAACCAGCTAGACAGCCAGTCAACTAACTGGCTAGGTAGCCAGTCAAGTAACTGGCTAACTCACCAGTCAACTAACTGGCTAGATAGCCAGTCAACTAACTGGCTAGATACAGAGTAAACTAACCGGCCAGATAGCTAGTCAACTAACCAGCTAGATAGCCACTCACCTAACCGGCTAGACAGTGTGTCAACTATCCAGCTAGGTAGCCAGTCAACTAACTGGCTAGATAGCCAGTCAACTAACCGGCCAGGTAGCCAGTCATCGAATGGGCTAGGTAGAAATTCGAATAACTGGCTAACTAGCCAGTCAATTAAGCGGCTTAGTAGCCTGTCAACTAACTGGCTAACTAGCCAGTCAACTAACCGGCTTGGTAGCCAGTCAACTAACTGGCTGACTAACCAGTCAAGGATCCTGCTAGGTAGCCATGCGACTAGCCAGCCGATGAACCTAGAGTTAGCCAGTCAACTAACCAGCTGACTAGCCAGTCGACGAACTGTCTATGTAGCCAGTAAACTAACCATCTGACTAGTCAGTCGACGAATCAGCTAGATAGCCAGTCAACTAGCTGTCTGACTAGACAGTCGACAAACCAGCTAGGTAGCCAGTCAACTAACCGGCTGACTAACCAGTCAACTAACTGGCTAGATAGCCAGTCAGTTAACTGGCTAACTACCCAGTCAAATAACCGGATAACCAAGCAGTCAACCAACCAGATAGATAATCAACTAACCCGCTATATAGCCAGTCAACTAAGTGGCTACATAGCCAGTCAACTAACCAGCTAGAAAGCTAGTCAACTAACTGGCTAGGTAGCCAGTCAACTAACCAGTTAGAAAGCCAGTCAAATAACAGGCTTGATAGGCAGTTAACTAACCAGCTAGATAGCCAGTCAACTAAACGGCTAGACACCCAGTCAACTAACCGGCTAGATAGCCAGTTGACTACCAGGCTAGATAGCCGGTCGACTAGCCAGCTAGATAGCCAGTCGATTAACCAGCTTGGTAGCCAGTCTACTAAACGGCTATGTATCCAGTCGACTAAACAGCTAGGTAGCCAGTCGACTAAAGGGCTATGTAGCCAGTCGACTAACTGGCTGACTAGCCAGTTGACTAACTGGCTAGGTTGCCAGTCAAATAACTGGCTTAAGAGCCAGTTGACTAACTGGCTAGGTAGCCAGTCGAGTAACCTTCTGACTAGCCAGTCAACTAATCGGGTAGGTAGCAAGTCGACTAATGGGCTAGGTAGTCAGTCGACTAACCGACTAAGTAGCCAGTTGACTAAAATACTAGGTAGCCAGTCGACTAACCAGCTAGGTAGCCAGTCTTCTAACCAGCTGACTAGCCAGTGGACTAACCAACTGACTAGCAAGTCAAATAACTGGTTGACTAGCACGTTGACTAACCAGCTACTTAGTCCCTCAACTAACAGGCTGACTAGCTATTCGACTAACCAGCTAGGTAGCCAGTTGACTAACCGGCTTGCTGACTAGCCAGTTGACTAACTGGCTAGGTAGCTAGTCGACTAAGCAGCTGACTAGCCAGTCGACTAACTGGCTAGGTAGCCAGTCAACTAACCGGCTGACTAGACAGTTGACTAACCAGCTAGGTAGCCAGTCAGCGTACCATGTAGGTAACCAGTCAACTAACCGGCTAGGTACCCAGTCGATGAAATGGCTAGGTAGCCAGTCGATTAACCGGCTGAATAGGCAGTCGACGAACTGGCTAGGTAGCCAGTAAACTAACCAGCTGACTAGCCAGTCATCGAACTGGCTAGGTAGCCAGTCAACTAGCCGGCTGACTAGCCAGTCGACAAACCGCCTAGGTAGACAGTCAAAAAATCGGCTGACTAGCCAATCGAAGAACCAGCAATGTAGCCAGGCTACTAACCAGCTGACTAGCCAGTCAGTGAACCGACTAAGAAGTCATTCAACTAACCGGCTTACTAGCCAATTGAAGAACCAGCTAGGTAGCCAGGGAGCTCACCCGCGGACTAGCCAGTTGACGAAGCAGCTAGGTAGCCAGTCAACTAACCAGTTGACTAGCCAGTTGACGAACCAACTAGGTAGCCAGTCAACTAACCAGCTGACTAGCCAGTCGATGAACAGGCTAGTTAGCCATTCAACTAACCGTCTGCCTAGCCAGTTGTCAAACCGGCTAGGTAGCCAGTCAACTAACAGTCGTACTAGCCAGTGAATGAACTGGCTAGGTAGCCAGTCAACTAACCGGCAAATTAGCCAGTCGACAAACCAGCTAGGTAGCCAGGCAACTAACTGGCTGACTAGGCAGTCGATGAACCAGCTAGGTAGCCAGTCAACTAACCAGCTAGGTAGCCAGTCAACTAACTGGCAAGGTAGCCAATCAACTAACTGGCTAGGTAGCCAGTCAACTAACCAGCTAACTATCCAGTCAACCAATCGGCTAGGTAACCAGTCAACTAACCAGCTGACTAGCCAGTCAACTAAAAGTCTAGGTAGCCAGTCAACTAGCCAGCTAACTAGCCAGCCAACTGACCGGGTAGGTAGCCAGTAAACTAACCGGCTAACCAGCCAGTCAACTGACCAGCTAGGTAGCCAGTCAACTAACTGGCTAACTACCCAGTCAACTATCCGGCTAGGTAGCCTGTCAACTAACCCACTAACTAGCCAGTCTAATAATCGGCTAGGTAGCCAGGCCACTAACCGGCTAGGTAGCCAGTCAAATAACCAGCTAGATAGGCAGTCAACTAACGACTGGGTAGCCAGGCAACCAAAGCCGGCTAGACAGCCAGCCAACTAACAGGTTAGGTAGCCAGTCAACTAACTGGCTAACTCACCAGACAACTAACCGGCTAGATAGCCAGTCAACTAACTGGCTAGATACACAGTCAACTAACTGGCCAGATAGCCAGTCAACTAAGCAGCTAGATAGCCAGTCAACTAACCGGCTAGATAATGTGTCAGCTAACCAGCTAGGTAGCCAGTCAACTAACCGGCTAGATAGCCAGTCAACTAACCAGCTAGTTAGCCAGTCATCTAATGGGCTATGGCACCAGTCGACTAACCGGCTATCTAGCCAGTCAACTAACTGGCTAAGTAGCCTGTCAACTAACTGGCTAACTTGCCAGTCAACTAACCAGCTTGGTAGCCAGTCAACTAACCAGTTGACTAGCCAGTCAAGGATCCTGCTAGGTAGCCTGTCAACTAACCGGCTAACTAACCAGTCGACGAACTGTCTATGTAGCCAGTCAACTAACCGGCTAACTAACCAGTCGACGAACTGTCTATGTAGCCAGTCAACTAACCATCTGACAAGGCAGTCAACGAACCGGCTAGGTAACCAGTCAACCAGCCATCTGACTAGACAGTCGACGAACCGGCTAGGTAGCCAGTCAACTAACTGGCAGACTATCCAGTTGACAAACTGGCTAGTTAGCCAGTCGACTAACCGGCTGACTAGCCAGTTGACTAACCCACTGACTAGCCAGTCGACTAACTGGCTAGGTAGCCAGTCGACTAACCGGCTGACTAGCCAGTCAACGAACCAGCTATGTAGCCAGTCGCCTAACCAGCTGACTAGCCAGTCGACTAACCGGCTAGGTAGCCAGTCGAATAACTAGCTGACTAGTCTGTCGACTAACTGGCTAGGTAACTACTCAACTAACCAGCTGACTAGCCATTCGACTAAACGTCTAGGTAGCCAGTCGATGAACCAGCTAGGTCGCCAGTCGTATAACCAGATATGTAGCCTGTTTACGAACTGGCTAGGTAGCCAGTCGACAAACCAGCTAGGTTGCCAGTCGACGAACCAGTTAGGTAGCCAGTCGACTAACTGGCTGAATAGCCAGTCAACAAACCGGCTAGGTAGCCAGTCAACTAAGTGACTGACTAGCCAGTCAAAGAACTGGCAAGGTAGACAGTCAACTAACCGGCTACATAGGCAGTTGACTAACCAGTTAGATATGCAGTCGAATAACCGGCTAGGTAGTCAGTGACTAAACAGCTAGATAGCCAGTCGACTAACTGGATAGGTAGCCAGTCAACTAACCGGTTAGGTAGTCAGTTGACTAACCGGGTAAGTAGACAGTTGAATAACTGGCTACATATCCAGTCAGCTAACTGGCTGACTAGCCAGTCGACTAACTGGCTGACTAGTCAGTCAAATAACCGGCTGACTAGCCAGTCGACTAACCGGTTAGGTAGCCAGTCGACTAACCGGCTTACTAGCCATTTGAATAACTGGCTATGTAGTCATTCGACTAACTGGAATGACTAGCCAGTCGACTAACTGTCTAAGTAGGCAGTCGACTAACCGGCTATATAGCCAGTCGACCTACCAGCTGACTAGCCAGTCAAATAAACAGCTAGGTGGCCAGGCGACAAAACGGTTAGGTAGCCAGTCCACTAACTGGCTAGGTTGCCAGTCGACTAACCAGATAGGTAGCCAGTCAACTAACCGGCTGAATTGCCAGGCAACGATCTGGTTAGGAAGCCAGTCAACTAACCGACTAACTAGACAGTCGATGAACCGGCTAGGTAGCCAGTCAACTAACTGGCTGTCTAGACAGTCCAAGAACCGGCTACATAGCCAGTCAACTAACCGTCTGACTAGCCAGTCAACGAACAGGCAAGGCAGCCAGTCAACTAACCGGCTGACTAGACAGTCAATGAACCGGCTAGGTAGGCATTCAACTAACTGGCTGAATAACCAGTGGTGAACAGGCTAGGTAGCCAGTCAACTAACTGGCTGACTAGCCAGTCAAGGAACCTACTAGGTAGCCAGTCAACTAACAGGCTAATTATTCACTCACCTAACCAGCTAGACAGCCAATCAACTAACTGGCTAGATAGCCTGTCAACTAACCGACTAGATAGACAGTCAGCTAACCAGCTAACTAATCAGTCAAATAAATGGCTAGATATACAGTCAACTAACCGGCTAGATAGCCAGTCAACTAACCGGCTAGATAGCAAGTCAACTAACCAGTAGGTAGCCAGTCAACTAACCAGCTAGATAGCCAGTCAACTAACGCAGATAGCCAGTGAAAACCAGCTAGATAGGCAGTCAACTAACTGGCTTGATAGCCAGTCAACTAACTGGCTAAATAGGCAGTCAACTAACTGGCTGGATAGTTAGTCAACTAACCAGCTAGGTAGCCACTCAACCAACCGGTTAGATAGACTGTCAACTAACCGGCTAACTAGCCAGTCAACTAACCAGCTAACTAACCAGTCAACTAACCGGCTAGGTAGCCAATCAACCAACCGGCTAGATAGCCAGTCAACTAACCGGCTAGAAAGCCAGTCAACTAACGGACTAGGAGGCAGTCAACTAAACGGCTAGAAAGTCAGTAAAACAACGGCTGACGGGAAGTTAACAAACCCGGCTAGATAGCCAGTCGACTACCCAATTTGAAAACCATTTGACTACCACTAGATAGCCATCGACTAACCGGCTTGGTACCAGTCGACTAACCCGCTATGTAGCCATTTGACTAACCGCTGGGTGCCAGTCGACTAACTGCTAGTTAGCCAGTTGACTAACCAGCTGGGTACCCATCGCTAACCCACTAGGTAGCCAGTAGACTAACCGCCCCTAGTCTGTCGACAAACCCAGCAAATAGCCAGTCAACTAACCGGCTAAATAGCCAGTAAACTAACCACTAGATAGCCTCTCAACTAACGGCTAAGAGGCAGTCAACTAACTGGCTAACAAGCCTAGGCGATACCCAGTCAACTAACCGCTAATAGGCAGTCAACAAACCCGGGCTAACTAACCTGTCAACTAACCGGATAACTAGCATTCAATTAACCGGCTAACTAAAAGTCAACTAACCGGCTAACTAGCCAGTCAACAAACCCGGCTAACGAGCCAGTCAACAAACCCGGGCTATGTAGCCAGTCAACTAACCGGCTAGGTAGCCAGTCAGGTAACCGGCTAACTAAACCACTCGATTAAGGGCTAAATAGCCAGTCAACTAACCGCTAACAAGCCAGTCAACTAACTGGCAAACAACCAGCAACTAACCGGCTAATAGCAAGTCAACGAACTGGCTAACTAGTCATTCAACTAAACGGCTAACTGCCAGTCAATAACCAGCTAGTAGCCAGTCAACTAACCGGCTAGGTAGCCAGTCAACAACCCAGCTAGGTAGCCAGTCAACTAACCGACTAATACCCAGTAACTAAAGGGCCAGGTAGCCAGTAAACCCAACTGGCTAGAAGCAAGCAACTAACTGGCTAATTTGCCAGTCAACTAACCAGCCAGGTAGCCAGTCAACTAATCGGTTAACTAGCCAGTCAACTAACAGGCTAGGTAGCAGTTAACTAACCTCCTAACTAGCCAGTCAACTAAACGGCTAGATAGTCAGTCAACTAACCGGCTAGGTAGCCAGTCAACTAACTGTGAGACTAGCTAGTCGACAACTGGCTAGGTAGCCAGTCAACTAACAGGGTAGATAACCAGTCAACTAAGCGGCTAGATGGGCAGTCAACTAAACAGCTAATAGCAGTCAACTCACCGTCTATATAGGCAGTCAAATAACCAGCTGATAGCCAGTCAACTAACCAGCTAACTAGCCATTCAACTAACCGGCTAACTAGCCAGTCAACTAACCACCATGGTAGCCTTGTCAAGTAACCGGCTAACTAGCCAATCATCTAACCGGCTAGGAACCCAGTCAACTAACCAGCTTGGTAGCCAGTCAACTAACCAGCTAACTACGCAGTCGAATAACCAGTTAGGTAGCAAGTCAACTAACTGACTAACTAGCCAGTCAACTAACCGGCTAGGTAGCCAGTCAACTAACCGTTTAGATAGGCAGTCAAGTAACCGGGTAGATAGCCAGGCAACTAAACCTCTATGTAGACAGTCACCTAACCGGCTAGGTAACCAGTCTACTAAACAGTTAGATAGCCAGTCAACTAACCGGCTAGATAGGCAGTCAACTTATTGGTAGATAGCTAGTCGAATAACTGACTATGTACCCAGTCAACTAACTGGCTGACTAGCCAGTCAACTAACTGGCTAGGTAGCCAGTCAACAACCGGCTGGTATCAGTCGATGAATTGGATAGGTAGCCAGTCAACTAAAAGGCTGACTACCAGATCGATAACAGCTAGGTAGCAAGTCAACTAACTGGCTAACTACCAGTCAACTGAACTGGCTAGTAGCCAGTCAACTAACAGGCTAGATAGCCAGTCAACTAACCGCTAACTAGCCAGTCAACTGACCGGCTAGTTAGCCAGTCAACTAACCGGCTAACCTAGCCAGTCAACTGACGGCTAGGTAGCCAGTCCACTAACCGGCTAGGTAGCCAGTCAATAACTGGCTAGATAGGCAGTCAACTAACGGCTAGGCTAGCCAGCAACTTACCAGCTAGACAGCCAGTCAACTAACCGGCTAGGTAGCCAGTCAACTAACTGGCTAGATACCAGTCAACTAACCGGCCTAGTAGCCAGTCAACTAATGGCTAAATAGCCAGTCAATAACCGCTAGAAGTCTGTCAAGTAACCAGCATAGGTACCAGTCAACTAACTGGCTAATAGCCAGTCAACTAACGCTAGATAGCCAGTCAACGTAACCAGGCTAGGTAGCCAGTCAACTAACCGGCTAGTAGCCAGTCAACTAACTGGCTAGAGCCAGTCAACTAACGACTAACTTGCCAGTCAACTAACCAGCTTGGTAGCCAGTCAACTAACTGGCTAGACTAGCCAGTCAACTAACTGCTAACTAGCCAGTCAACTAACCAGCTATAGCCAGTCAACTAACGGTATAGCCAGTCAACTAACCGGCTAACTAGCCAGTCAACTAACGTCTATAGCCAGTCAACTAACACTAAAGCAGTCAATAACCGCTAGGTAGCCAGTCAACTAACCGCTGACTAGCAGTCGAAGAACTGGCTAGGTAGCCAGTCAACTAACAGCTGAAACCAGTTGATAACCGGCTAGTTAGCCAGTCAACTAACGCTGACTAGCGTCCCTAACCGCTAGTAACCATACTAACCGCTGACTAGCCAGTCACTAACGCTATACCAGTCGACTAACGCTAGGTGCCAGTCGCTAACCAGATAGGTAGCCTGTCGACGAACTAGCTAGGTAGCCAGTCAACTAACCGGCTAGGTTGCCAGTCGACGAACTGGTTGTAGCCAGTCAACTAACGCTGAATAGCCAGTCGAAAACCAGTCTAGGTACCAGTCAACTAACCGCTGACTAGCCAGTCGAATAACGCTAGTAGCCAGTCAACTAACGGTAGATAGCCAGTCAATAACCGGCTAGATAGCCAGTCAACTAACTCTAGATAGGCAGTCACTAACCGCTAGTAGCCAGTACTACCGGCTAACTAGCCAGTCAACTAACCGGCTAGATAGCTGTCAACTAACCAGCTAGACAGCAATCAATAACGGATAGATAGCCAGTCAATCGCTGATAGCCAAAGAACGGTAGTAGCCAGTCAACTAACCGCTATAGCCAGTCAATAACCGGCTAGATAGCCAGTCAACAAACCACCTCTCACAGCCAGATAACTAACGGCTAACTAGCAGTCAACTAACCGCTAGTATCAGTACCAGCTAGATAGCCAGGCAACTCACAGTCTATAAAGCCATTCAACAACCCGGATAGGTAGCCAGTCAAATAACTGACTAGATAGATAGTCAACTAACCAGCTAGGTAGTCAGTCAACTAACCATCTAGGTAGTCAGTCAACTCACCAGCTAGATAGCTGTCAAGTACTTCTAGATTGGCAGTCAACTAAATGCTAGATAGCCAGTCAACTAACCAGCTAGTTAGGCAGTCAACTGAACAGCCAGACAGCCAGTCAACTAACAGGATAGATAGAAGTTAACTAACCGGTAAACCAGTAAACTAACTGGCTAACTAACCAGCCAACTAACGGCTAACTAGCCATTCAACTAACTGGCTAGGTATCCAGTAACTAACTGGCTAACTAGCCAATCAACTAACTGGCTATGTAACCACTCAACTAACTGGCTAACTAACTAGTCAACAAACTGGCTAACTAATCAGTCAACTAACCGTCAAAATAGTCAGTCAATGAACCGAATACATAGCCAGTCAAAGAACCAGTAGGAACCTGTCAACGAACCGGCTAGGTAGCAAGTCAACTAACCGGCTAATTAGCCAGTCAGCTAACTGGCTAGGTAGCCAGAAAATGAACCGTCTAGATAGCCAGTCAACTAACTGGTTAGGTAGCCAGTCCAGTAACTGGCTAAATAGCCAGTCAACTATCCAGCTATGTAGCCAGTTAACTAATGGGCTAGGTAGCCAGTCAACTAACTGGCTAGATAGCCAGTCAACTAACCAGCTAACTAGCAGTCAACTATCGTGCTAGGTATCCAGTCAACTAACTGGCTGGTAGCCAGTCAACTAACTGGCTAACTAGCCAGTCAACTAAGTGGCTAGGTAGCCAGTCAACTATCGGCTAGGTAGCCAGTCAACTAAACATTTAACTAACCAGTCAACTAACTGGCTAGATAGCCAGTCAACAACCTGATAACTAACCGTTGACTAACCAGTTAGATAGCCAGTCAACTAACTGGCTAAATAACCAGTCAAATAACCAGATAACTAACCAGTCAAACAACCGGCTAGATAGCCAGTCAACTAACCGGCTAGATAGTCAGTCAACTAACCGGCTAGGTAGCCAGTCAACTAACCGGCTGACTAGACAGTCGATGAACCGGCTAGGTAGCCAGTCAACTAACCCTTGGTAACCAGTCAACTAACCAACTATATAGCCAATCAACTAACCGGCTGGGTAGCCTGTAATCTATCTGGCTAACTAGCCAGTCGATGAAACAACTAGGTAGCCAGTCGATGAAACAGCTAGGTAGCCAGTCAACTCACCGGCTGACTAGCCAGTCAATGAACCGGCTAGGTAGCAATTCGACTAACCGGCTAACTAGCCACTCAACTAACCGGCTAGCTAGCCTGTCAACTAACCGGCTAACTAGCCAGTCAACTAACCGGCTAGGTAGACAGTCAACTAACCAGCTAACTAGCCAGTCAAATAACCGGCTAGGTACCAGTCAACCAACTGCCTAACTAGACAGTCAACTAACCAGCTAGGTAGCCAGTCAACTAACTGGCTAGGTAGCCAGTCAAATAACCACCTAGATATCCAGTCAACTAACCGGCTAGGTAGCCAGTCAACTAACCGGCTAGGTAGCCAGTCAACTAACCGTCTAACTAACCAGTCAACTAACTGGCTAGATCGCCAGTCAATTAATCAGCTAACTAACCAGTCAAATAACCGGATAACTAAGCTGTCAACTAACTGGCTAGATAGACAGTCAACTAACCAGCTAGATAGCCTGTCAACTAAGCGCTAGATAGCCCGTCAACAAACCTGCTAGAAGTGAGTCAAATAACCGGCTAGGTAGCCAGTCAACTAACCGGCTAGAAAGCCAGTCAACTAACCGACTAGATAGGCAGACAGCTAACTGGCTAGATAGCCAGTCAACTAACCGGCTAGATAGTCAGTCAACTAACCGGCTTGGTAGTCAGTCAACTAACCAGCTAGGTAGCCAGTCACTAACTGGCTTGAAAGCCAGTCAACTAACCAGCTAGATAGGCATTCAACTAACCGGATAGATAGCCAGTGAACTAACCAGCTAGATAGCCAGTCGACCTGTCCACTACCTAGTTCACTAACTAGTCGACTACTTCACTAAGTAGTCCACTAACTAGTCGACCAGTCCACTAACTAGTCCACTAACTATTCGACCATCCCACTAACCGTCCACTAACTAGTCGACTTGTTCACGAACTAATTCCCTAACTAGTCACATACCTCACTAACTAGTCCACTAACTAGTTTACCAACATGTTAACAAGTCGACTAGTCTGCTAATTAGTCCACTAACAAGTCGACTAGTTCACTAAATAGCCCACTAACTAGCCTACTAGTCAAGGGCACTAACTAGTCCACTAAGTAGTTGACTAGGCGACTAACTAAATGACTAGTTCAGTAACTAGTCCACTAACTAGTCGACTAGTTCACTAATTAAATATCTAGCCGAATACTCCATGAACTAATCAACTAGTTCATTAACTAATAGACTAACTAGTCCACTAACTAGTCAACTAGCTAAATAACTATCCCACTAACTAGTAGACTAGTACACTAACTAGTCCTCTAACTAGTCCCATAACAACTCGAGTTGTCCACTATCTAATTCACTCAATAGTCGACTAGTTCACTAACTAGTCCAGTAACTAGTCGAGTAGCCCATAAACTAGTTGACTATCTAGTTGACTAGTCCACTAACTAGTCGACTTGATCACTAACTATTCCAGTAACTAGTCGACTATTTCACTAACTAGTCCACTAACTAGTCGACCTGTCCACTAACTAATTCACTAACTAGTTGACTAGTTCACGAACTAGTCCATTATCCAGTCCACTAATGAATCATCTAGTACACTAACTAGTCCACTAACTTGTCAACTAGTCCACTAACTAATCAACTAACTAGTCAACTAGTTTACTAACTAGTCCTCTAACTAATCGACTGTTTCAATAACTAGTCCACTAACTAGTGGACCAGTCCACTAACTAGTCCACTAACTTGACCCCCAATTAGTCGAGTGGTCCACTTACTAGTTCTCTAACTAGTCGACTAGTACAATAACTAGTCCCCTAACTCTTCCAATAACTATTCCCATAATTTGTCGACCTGTCCACTAACTAGTCCACTAACTAATCGTCTAGTTCACTAACTAGTCCACTAACTAGTCCTCCAGTCCAGCAGCTAGTCCCCTAACTAGTCGACTACTCACCTAACTAGTCCTCTAACTAGTCCACTAAATAGTCGACTATTCCACTTAGACACTAACTAGTCAGCTAGTTTCCTAACTAATCCACTACCTAGTCTACTAGTCCACTAACTAGTCGAATACTTCACTAACTAGTCCACTAGTTACTACACCAAATAATCCCCTAACTAGTCGACCATTCCACAAACTAATCCAGTAACTAGTCGACCAGTCCACTAGCTAGTCCACTAATTAGTCGACTATTGCAATAACTAGTTCACTAACTAGTCGACAAGCCCATTAACTAGTCCAATAACTACTCGAATGTTTCACAAACTAGTCCACAGACTAGTCGACTATTCTACTAACAAGTCCATTAACTAGTCGACGAGCTCACTAACTAGTCCACAAACTAGTCAACCAATCGACTAACTAGTCCATTAATTAGTTGACTATTCCACTAGCTAGTCCACTAACAGGTTGACTACTCCACTAACTAGTTAACTAACTAGTCGATTAGTCCACTAACTAGTCGACTAGTCCACTAACTAGTCCACAATCTAGTAGACCTGTCCACTAACTAGTCCACTAACTAGTTGACTAGTTCACGAACCAGTCCACTAACTAGTCCACTTACTAGTCGACCAGTCCACTATTTCACTAACTAGTCGACGAGCCCACTAACCGTCCACTAACTAGTCGACCTGTCCACTAACTAGTTCACTAACTAGTCTCATACTTCACTAACTATTCCACTAACTAGTTTACTAACAAGTTAACTAGCTAGTCGACTAGTCCACTAATTAGTCCACTAACTAGTCGACTAGTTCACTAAATACTCCACTAACTACTCGACTATATCACTAACTTGTCCACTAACTAGCCGACTAGTCCAGGGCACTAACTAGTCCACTAAGTAGTCGACTAGGTGACTAACTAGATGTATAGTTCACTAACTAGTCCACTAACTAGTTGACTACTTCGCTAACTAGTTCACTAGTACACTAGTCAACTAAATAGTCGACAATTTGACTAAATAGTCCACTAACTAGTCGACTAGTTCACTAATTAAATAACTAGCCGACTACTCCACGAACTAATCGACTATTTTATTAACTAATCGACTAACTAGTCCACTAACTAGTCAACTAGCTAAATAACTAGCCCACTAACTAGTCGACTAGTTTACTAACTAGTCCCCAAACTAGTCGACAATTCCACTATTCCCCTAACTATTCGACTAGTCCACAAACTAGTCCACTAACTAGTCAACTAGCCCACTAACTAGTCCACTAACTAGTCGACTAGTCCACTAAGTATTTCTCTTACTAGTCCCATAACTAGTCGAGTTGCCCACTAACTAATTCACTAACTATTCGACTAGTCCACTAACTAGTCCACTAACTAGTCGAGTAGTCCATTAACTAGTTGACTATCTAGTTGACTAGTCCACTAACTAGTCTACTTGATCACTAACTATTCCACTAACTAGTCGAGTATTTCACTTAGTAGTCCACTATCTAGTCATCCTGTCCACTAACTAGTCCACTAATGGCTTTCTAGCAAGATATTTAGCTATGTATCTAGCTAGTTATTTCAGCTAGTAATTTTAGCTGGCTAGGTAGATAACTAGCTTGTTAAGTCAACTAGTTAATTCAGTTGGCTACCTAGTTAAGTTAGGTAGTTAAGTCAGCTGGATAGCCAACTGCCTAGCTGGGTAGCTAGCTAGTTAGTGGGCTGGTTCGTGAACTAGTCAACTAGTTAGTGGACTAGCTAAGTTAAGTTACTTAGTTAACTCAGCTCGCAACCCAACTTGTTAGCTACATAGTTAAGTCAGCTGGTAAGCCAGCGGGATACATAGGTAGCTATCTAGTTAAGTCAGCTGGCTAGCCACCTGGCTAGCTAGAGGTGTCAGGTAGTTAAGTCAGCTGGCTAGCCAGCTGGCTAACTAGTTATTTCAGCTTGTTGAGTCAGCTGGCTAGACTGCTGGCTAGATGGTTGTCAGCTAGTTAATCAGCTCGATAGCCACCTGACTAGGTAGGGAGCTAGCTAATTAAGTCAGCTGGCTAGCCGGCTGCCTAGTCAGTTAAGTCAGCGAGTTAAGTGAACTGGCTACCAGTTGGCTAGCTAAGTGGCTAGCTAGTAATACCAGTTGGCTAGCAGTATGCCTATCTAGTTAAGTCAGCTAGTTAAGTCATCTGGTTAGACGCTAGGTGGCTGGCAAGTTAAGCCACCTTGTTAGCAGGCTGGTCAGGTAGATGATGAGCTTGTTAAGCCGTATGGTTAGCTGGCTGATCAGCAGAGTGTCTGGCCAGTTAAGCCAGCTGGCTATCCCAATGTCCAGCCTTCTGGCTGGCTATTTAACTGGTTGGCTAGCCAGGTGGCCAGCCTGTAAGCTAGCTAGCCAGTTGCCTAGCAGGTAGCCACCCAGGTAGCTAGCTAGTTTAGACAAGTGGCTAGCCGTGTAGCCAACCAGGTAGCAAGCTGTTTAAGTCAGCTTGCTAGCCTGCTAGCCAGCCAACTAGCTAGTCAGCTAGTTAAGTCAGCTAGATAGCCAGCTAGCTGGTTAAATGAGCTAGCAACTCAGCTAACTATTCAGGTACCTATTTAAGTCAGCCAGCTAGTCAGGTTCCTAGTCTGCTAGCTAGTTAAGTAAGCTAGCAAATCAGCTAGTTACTTAGCTAACTTGTGGGCTAGCAACTCGGCTAGCTGGTGAGCTAACTAGTGGGCTTCCTTGCTTTCCATCAGGTCAGACAACTAGTAGGCTCACTTGCCTGCCCACCGGTCAGCAAACTAGTTGTCTCGCATGCCAGCCAACAGGTTAAGTAACTTGTTGTCTCAGTCGCAGGCCAAGAGATCTGCTAACTAGTTGGCTTGCTTGCCAGTCAACTAGTTAAGTCAGTTCACTTGTCGGCTCACCAGCTGGCCGATTAGTCATGGCACTGCATGGGTCGGTTCACTCGCCAGCATACTAGTTAATTCGCTGAACAGTCGGCTCTCTCACCAGCCAACTAGTTAAGTGAGCTCACCTGTCTGCTCACTCGTCGGCCGACAAGTTAATTCAGCTTAACTTTCAGCATACTAGCCGCCTATTAGTTAAGTCAGCTAACCAATCGTTAGGTGAGCTAAATAGATGGCCGACTAGTTAGGTAAGCTAACTAGTCGGTGAACTAGTCAGCCAACTAATTAGGTGAGGAAACTACCCAGCCAAATACTTACCCAAACTAACTATGGGGCCAACTCGTCAGACAGCTATTTAAGCAAGCTAAATAGTCAGCCGATTAGTTGGCCAACTTCTTTTTTTTTTTTTTTTTGAGTTGGAGTCTCACTCTGTCGCCCAGACTGGAGTGCAGTGGCCACTCCCGGCCACCACAGCCTCAACCTGCTGGGCTCCGGCTATCCTTCCACCTCAGCCTTCCGAGTAGCTGGAATTACAGACATGCGCTACACACCCTGGCTGATTTTTTGATTTATTGTAGAGATGAGGTCTCGCTGCCCAGGCGGGTCTCGAACCCATGGGCTCAGGCAATTCACTCACCTCAGCCTCCCAAAGGCGCGGGATTACAGGCTGAGCCACCGAGCCTGGCATTGGCCAACTTCTTAAGCCAGCTAACAAGTTGGCCGAGTAGTCAGCCAACGTGTTAAAGCAGCTAGCTAGTAGACCGACCCATCAGTCAACAGATTAAGTCACCTAGCTAACTCAGTTAACCAACTAGATAAGTCAGCTAGTTAACTCGTTTAATAACTACTTAAAACAGTTAGCTAACTCGTTAACCAACTCGTTAATTCAGCTAGCTATCTCGTTAGCCAAGTAAAGTTAGCTAGCTAAAAGAGCTAGCTAACTAGCTAGCTAAGTAAGCTAGTTAAGTCTTCTAGCTCACTGGTTGCCTAATTATTAAATCAGCTACTTAAGTCTGCTACTTAAATAGTTGGCTAATTAATTAAGTCAGCTCCTTATTCGGCTAGTTAAATGGTTAGCAAACTATTTAATTTACGTAGTTAAGTCAGCTGGCTAACTAGTTAAGTCAGCCAGTTAAGTCAGCTAGCTAAGTAGTTAAGTCAACTAGCTAAGTCATCTAGTTAAGTCAGTTTCTAATTTAGTCAGCTGGTTAAGACAACTAGCTAACTAGTTAGCTAAAGGTTTAAGTCAGCAGGTTGTGTCAGGTAGTTAGCAAGTTAACTAACGGGTTAATTCAGCTGGTTGAGTCAACTAGCTAGCTAGTTAGCAAACGGGTTGAGTCAGCTTGTTGAATAGGCTAGCTAGCTAGCTAGCTAACGAGTTAAGTCAGCTGGATGGTCAGCAAGCTAGCTAGATAGCTAGCTTGTTAGCTAATGAGTTAAGTCAGCTGGATGAGTCAGCTAGCCTGTTCATTAGCTAACGAGATAAGTCAGATGATTAAGTCACCTAGCTAACACGTTAGATAATTAAGCTAACTAGTTATCTAGCTGGTTAAGTCAGCTAGCTAGCAAGGCAGCTTACTATTTATGTCAGCTTCTTAGCTAGGTAGCTATCTAGTTAGCTAACTATTTAAGGCAGATGACTAACTAGGTAGCTAGCTAGTTAGCTAACTATTTAAGTCAGCTGGCTAGCTAGGTAGCGAGCTAGCTAAGTAAGTTGGCTAGCCATCTGGCTAGCTGGTTAATTCAGCTAGTTAAGACAGCTGGCTAGCCAACTGACTAGATAGGTTGCTAGCTAGTTAAGTCAGCTATATTACTACCTGGTTAGCTAGTGATGTCAGCTAATTAAGTCAGCTGGATAGCCAACTGGCTAGCTGTTTTAGTCTGGGAGTTTAGTCAGCTGTCTAGCCAGCTGGCTAGGTAGGTAGCTAGTTAGATAAGGCAGCTTGTTAGTCTGCAGAATAGTTGTTCAAGTCTGCTATTTAAGTCATTTGGCTAGCCTGCTGACTATGTAGATAGCTAGTAAGTTAAGAGAGGTGGCTAGCTAGCTTCTTAGCTTTAGTCAGCTAGGTAAGTCATGTGGCTAGCCAACTGGCTAGATATGCAGCCAGCTAGTTAAGTCAGCAGGCTAGCGAACTGACTAGCTGTTTAAGTCAGCTAGTTAAGTCAGCTGGAAACCAGCTGGCTAGCAAGTTAAGTCAGCTTGTTAAGTCATCTGGCAAACAGCTGTCTAGCTAGTTAATTCAGCTCATTAAGACAGTTGGCTAACCAGTTTGTTAGCTAGTTAAAAAGCTAGTTAAGTCAGATGGCTAGCCATCTGGCTAGATAATTATTTCAACTATTTAAGTCAGCTGCCTAGCTAGAAAGCTAGCTATATTAGTCAGCTAATTAAGGCAGGTAGGTAGCTTGCCAGTTATGTCAGCTTGCTAGACAGCTTGCTAGCAAGATAAGTCACCTAGTTAATTCAGCTGGATAGCCAGGTGACTAGATATGTATCAAACTAGTTAATTCAACTGGCTAGAAAGCAGGCCAACTAGTTCAAACAGCTAGTAACATCAGCTGGCTAGCTAGTTAAGTCAGCTAGTTAAGTCAGCTGGCTACCCACCTGCCTATCTTGGGTAGCTAGCTAGTTAAGTCAGATGGCTTGCCAGCTGGCAAGCAATTACATCTCCTAGTTAACTCAGCTCGCTAGCCATCTGGTTAGCTAGGAAGCTAGGTAGTTAAGTCAGCTGGCAAGCCAGTGGGATACGTAGTTATCTAGCTCGTTAAGTCAGCTGGCTAGCCAAATGTCTAGCTAGTGATGTCAGCTAGTTAAGTCAGCTGACTAGCCAGCTAGCTAAGTAGTTAAGTCACCTAGTTGAGTGAGCTGGCTAGCCAGCTGGCTAGCAGGTTAAGTCAGCTAGTTAGTTCAAGTGGCTAGCCAACTGGTTATCTATGCAAATAGCTACTTAAGTCAGTGAATTAAGATAGCTGGCGGCCAGCTGTCTAGCTAGGTGGATAGCTAGTTAAGCCAGCTGCCTAGATGGATGGCTATCTAGTTAATTCAGCTAGTTAAGTCAGCTGGTTAGCCAACTGGCTAGCTAGGTGGCTGTAAAGTGAAGATTGCTCGTTAGCAGCTGGTCTGATAGGTGGCTAGATAGTCAGGTAGGTGGCTAGCTAGTCAGCTAGCTAGTCAGCTTGTGAGCCAGCTAGCTCAATAAGTCAACTAGGTCGTCAGCTAGCTAATCAGCTAGATCATTAAGTCAGCTAGCCAGCTAAATAGCCAGATGGCTAGCATGTTAAGTAACCTAGTTAAGTCTGCTGGTTAGACAGCTGGCTAGCTAGGGAGCTAGCTAGTTATGTCAGCTGTCTAGTCAGCTTGCTAGTTATTGAAGTCAGCTAGTTAAGTCAGCTGGCTTTCCCTGTCTTGCTAGGTAGCGAACTAGTTAAGTCAGTTGGCTAGCCATCTGGCTAGCTATTTAAGCCAGCTAGTTAATTTAGCTGGCTTCCCAACTGGCTAGCTAGGTAGCTAGCTAGTTAAGTCTGCTGGTTAGCCACGAGGCTGCCTAGTGTTGTTAGCTAGTTATGTCTACTACGTAGACAGCTGGCTTACTAGTTAAGTCAACTAGTTGAGGCTGCTGGCTAACCAGCTGGCTAGATTGTTAAGTCAGCTAAGTAGCCGGCTGGATACCTAGGTGGCTGACAAGTTAGGCCGGCTGGTTAGCAGGCTTATAAGGTAGGTGGCCAGCTAGTTAACCCGACTGGCTAGCTGGATGAACAGCAGGATGGCTGGCTAGTTAAGCACACTGGTTATCCAACTGTCCAGCCAGCAGGCTGCCTATTTTAGCCAGCTGGCTAGCCAGCTGGCCAGCCCACTAGCTGGGTTGGGAGCCAGCTAGCCAGCCAGATAGCGAGCTATTTAAGCCAGATGGCTAGTAGTCTAGGCAAACATGCAGCTAGCTACTTAAGTCAGCTGCCTAGCCACCTATACAGCCAACTTGCTAGTCAGCTAGTAAAGTCAACTAGGTATCCAGCTAGATAATTAAGTCAGCTTGCAACTCAGCTAACTATTCAGCTAGCTAGTTAAGTCAGCTAGCTATACAGCTTGCTTGTCAGCTAGGTAGCTGGTCAACTAGATAGGTAAGTCAGCTAGCCAGCTGACTAGCCAGGTAGCTAGCTAGTTAAGTCAGCTAGCTAGACAGCTAGATAGTTTGTTTGCTATCTAGTTATGTCAGCTAGATAGCCAGCTAGCTAGACAGCTAACTAGTTACATCAGCTAGCAAATCAGCTAGATATTTTGCTTGCTAGTCGGCTATCAATTCAACTAGCTGCTCATCTAACTAGTGGGCTCTCCCTTTCCATCAGGTCAGCTTACTAGTCTGCTCCCTCGCCTGCCAACCAGACAGCAAACTAGTCGACTCGCTCACTAGCCAACAGGTCAACTAACATGTTGGCTTGCTAACAGGCCAACAGGTTAGCTAGCTAGTCTTCTTGCCTGCCAGCCGACTTGTTAAGTCAGCTCACCAGTTGGCTCATTCGCCACCTGGCTAGTTAAGGCAGCTTACCCGTGCCATCACACTTCAGCTGACTAGTTAAGTTGGCTCACAGGTTGGCTCAATTCCCAGCCTACTAGTTAAGTCCTCTGACCAGTCGGCTCACTCGCCAGCAGACTAAAGTCAGCTGACCAGTCAGCTCACTCGCTGGCTGACTAATTAAGTGAGCTGACCAGTCGGCTCACTCACTGGCTGACTAGTTAAGTCAGCTGACCTGTCGGCTCACTCACAGGACAATTTGTAAAGTCAGCTCACCTCTCGGCTCACTCGCTGGTCTACTAGTTAAGTCAGCTAACCGGTCGGCTGCCTAGACAGCCATCTAGTAAAGTCAGCTAACCAATCGGCCGACTAGTTGGCTAACTTGTCAGCCAACAAATTAGCTCAGCTAACTTGTCACTGACAAGTTAGGCCTGCTAGCTAGTCGGGATACTAATCGGCCAACGAATTAGTTCAGCACACCAGCCATCCAATTAGTTAACATAGCTGACTTGTGGAACAACTTATCAGCCAACAAGTAAAGTCACCCAGCTAACTCATTAAACAACGAATTAAGTCGCCTCCAGAGCCCAGCAGGTAGAGGCTGCGGTGGCCGGGAGTGACCACTGCACTCCAGTCTGGGTGACAAGAGTGAGACTCCAACTCAAAAAAAAAAGAAACTTTATGAAGAAATTACTAATAAATATGTTTTAAAAATTTATGTCTAATCAATGTAGTCTCCTAATTGCTTTTTGAGTTTAACGTTATTTCAAACTAAGACTGTCAACTATATATATATGTGTATACATATAATATATATATATATATATATATAGAAGAGAGAGAGAGAGAGAGAGAGAGAGAGAGAGTCTCACTCTGTTGCTCAGGCTAGAGTGCAGTTTTTTTTTTTTTGGTAAATTGTACAGATGAGGTCTCGCCTCGCCATGTTGTCCAGGCTGTTCTCGAACACGTGTGCTCAGGTAATTAACTCACCATGGCCTCCCAAAGTGCCAAGATGACAGGCTTGAGCCATCGCACCTGGCCAAAAATATTTTTTTAAATAATAAAATAGATAGTTTCGTGAACGAGAAGCAGCAGACGTGGTCACCGATTTCCTTGTATGATGGAAGAGCGATCCACCATAAATTAAGAATTATGTAAATCAATTATGACTACATCTTATATTCACTCTTCATATTTTATGTTATACCAAGAACACCTTTTAATAGTAACACCAATAATTCTTCTTATAAAAAAAGTTCCTTTAGTTTTATATAGCACATAACTTTTCAATCTAAAAATATCAATTATATACTTAAAAGAACATTCTCTATAGCATTGTATTCTCTTCCATTTTTAAATTTTTATATGAGTAATAATGTAAAATTTGACAAAAACAGAATAGTTCAGACTTTTGGGTATTCTCAGATTTTAATGCATTGAAAAACAATTTTATTATTAATATTCTCTTATGATATTACCTTAGAGGCAATTTTGTAGGCTTAACTCTTAATAAAATAGTGCCTGTGAAGCAAATGGGTTTTATGCATTGTAACATAAAATTTGCATTCATTGAAACAACAACTCAATATTTTAATCAAAAGTCCTCAAATTTTTTTTTTTTTTGAGTTGGAGTCTCACTCTGTTGCCCAGACTGGAGTGCAGTGGCCGCTCCCGGCCACCGCAGCCTCGACCTGCTGGGCTCCGGCGATCCTTCTTCCTCAGCCTTCCGAGTAGCCGGAATTACAGGCATGCACTACCACGCCCGGCTGATTTTTTGATTTATTGTAGAGATGAGGTCTCGCTGCCCAGGCAGGTCTCGAACCCGCGGGCTCAGGCAATCTGCTCACCTCAGCCTCCCAAAGGCGCGGGATTACAGGCTGAGCCACCGAGCCCGGCTAAAAGTCCTCAAATTTATAGATCGTTCTCATTTATGACTTCCAACTTTTTTCCAAGACGACAAGGAAAATTTATCCGTGTATATTTTTTCTGCTGTTCCAGAAAGCTAGCTTTCAATATCTTAACCCTGATTTTTAACCTTGCAAAATACAGACAACAAAAATACAGAAATATAAATCATTCCGAGTGGTGAAAGAAACTGCACTTCATGCTTAGGTGATTTCAGTTTACACAGCTCAAGGCACTGGTAATCTGACACAGGTCTCCTTTAACAATATGTAATGAGGCCTTCCCTAGAGATGCTCACTACAGTGCATTGCATTTAGCTGAATATGTGCACAAAAGACTCACTGGACATAGATTTTATCACTCAGACTACTCAAAATTATATGCAAACACTACTGAAAAAGAAAAACATGCAGGCGTCAAGTTTTCTTTTTTTTAAAACG
>JAPVLO010002972.1:0-26598 GCA_027257055.1 Cephalopachus bancanus | reverse complement strand
ATTTTCTTCAGAGCCAATGGATAAACTGTTTCATATATTCAGGAAAAGGGACAGCACACACCAACAATAACAGATGCCTTTGTATGGGCAGCTACCAAGTGCTACACCCTTCCTAAAACCCCATACATACTCGTACATATTATCTTCGCATTTGGTACATCTGGGAAGGTCAATAATTTTCACTTCATCCATGAGGATATTTAGAAATAATATGGCATGGTGATTAATAGTATTTTTTAAAAGCTGCATTTTATTCCTGGCTGCCTGGACTTGGATGGACTTGGACAACTCAAATTCTTTAAGTTTATTTCTTTTCTCTCCAAATCATAGACATATACTTCTGTTCTTGCTATGGATAATTTACCTAAAGTTACAAAGCTTGTAATAAATTAAACAAAGATTCTAATCAAAGCCTAAAAGGTCCAAACTATGCAAGTATGGTTTTATCATGAAATCCACCTCAATACTCACTTTTTAGATTTCAGAAATATTTTTTAAATTATTAATGTTATCTTTATAAGGAATTCATATACATCAAAAAATGGTGGTCCTAATAGATAGATGGGCAGACTCTACATTTCATTACTGAGAAATCGTTTCGGTAATTTATTTTTTAAAAGCTTCAACCTTTCTGGAAAGCAAATAAATAAAAAAATTAGACTATAACATGCAGTTTTTATGTACTAAAGAAACACTTACAGTAAAGAAAATATTGCTCGTGGTTGACAATGGCATGGCTACACAAGCTGCTTTTCCACTGCTTATCCGAACGCAAACGGCTGCAAATTTGAGTTCTGAAATTTTGGCAGTCCGTATCATGAGCTATGGAAATGTTTATGCTCTTTGTCATAACAAATTTACTTCCAGGACTATTTTCTAGTGATATAATTCTAAATTCTACGTCATCAAACGTAATTTCTACAGTGTCATTTGTGACAGTGAGCTTTTGGGAGCAACAACGTGTTGACAAATAGAAGACGATTAAAACACATTAGCAACCTTCCATATGATGGAGTTTTACGTCGTTAATTACAATTTTTGATCATGGGTATTATTTAATTACATAGGCAAATCCTTAAGGTGCCACACTATGTATCACAGCAGCGCACAATCTTTCCTAGACAACATCGTTACAGCTGTGTATAAAATGTGCACTGGAAGAAGTTTGAAATTTTAAACAACAAAATTTCAGTAAAGGCTCTGTAATATTGCCTACAGTATTTCTATTTCTCTCCGTTTCTATTTCTCTCCATTTACCAGATTTTTTTAAAAAACTATGTCAATTTTTAAAAATTTTTTAAAAAAACTTTTCTTTTGTAAATTCAAGAAATATAATATCTGGTAGCATTTTGTTCTAAGAATCACTGGTAACATGATTAGCTTTAAGGAAAAATGTGAGTGATGCATCTGAAAGCTACTTTTTTTTAGTTTTTAACAAAGTATACAATAAGTATAAAAATAACAGATTCAAAATAAATGCTATCACTGGACAGCTTAATGTAAGAATCAGTTAATTTGGGATCTCTTAATACCTCAAAAGATTAAATGAAAGACTAAACAAAACAAATTTTAGAAGCAAAAAAAAATTGAGTTTTAAAGATTTACTGTTCTACAGCTCTTTGTGAAGAACAAATTATTTCACATGAACTACTCACAGAAGAAGTGACTTTCAGCTGAAACTCACTTGGTAGTTTACTTATTTAGTGTAAAAAGCGAAGAAAGAAACTCAAGGCTATTGATTTTGCTAAGCCCTACCATGCATTCAACTGATAAGCTGGAAGGAAATTGGAGAAGAGTTTGGGGAACCCATTCTTTCTGCACAAAACTCACGTTCCTTCCAATGGGATAGATGTACGAAGAAATAATTATTCTTTCGGTCTTTCTTGAACAACGGTGTACCGTACTAGAATTGGCTCTAGCAATGGAAAAGACTAAGCTGACTAAATCTAAATCAAGTTTACTAAATCAAGTGGTTTAAATTCTCTTCACACCAATTCTAAAACACCGATCTAGGTTGGTGCATTTGTGTTTGTAACATGGTTTTATTTTTGTGAAAAGATTTTTTTAAGTTCAAAATAAACCCCTAAAACTTGTCTTAGTTATGAAAAGAAAATATTATCGAAATGGATTGTTTTTGTGTGGAGGGAAGCTGAACACATGAACAAAGTCTTTGCATTTTAAATCACAAGGGAGACCATGTACTCCAGAAATAAATGCATGAAGGGCTCTATTTGCTTTTAGGGAACAATTTAAATCTTGACAGAATTTGGTAGACTCGGAATGAATTGCAATAAGAATTAATATATGGCATTTCACTAATGACTCACCACTGCTGTGTGTTGGGAATGTCAGATGTAGAAAACATTGAGAGTTTGAAAGCAAACTGAGAAGTGTCCCAGTTCTGCTTGGACCTTGGAGAAGATCTGGCTCACTAAATTCCCTCACCTGTCAACTATTCATAATAATACTTATTCTGGGGAGTTTCCTAAACATCAAATGGAATTATATATGGAAAGCTGTTTGTTTACAATGCCTCCTCTCCCCATTTTAGTTCTCTGCCTCAAACTAACTAATGAATTAAAGCACTCCTTTCCGGAGACTTATTTCTATCAAGTGACAATTTATGGAGAATAAATAATTAAATTTGGCGATGACTTAGCATCACATGGTAATTTGTTAACTTAGATAAATATCAAGGCTAACAAGAAATTTCTCCCAAGAAGTTTTTCTAGATACCAAGGTCTGAGGTACAGTGAACATTATCTGCCATGAACAAAACTAGAACATTCTCTCATTTCTCTCTCTCCATTTCTCTCTCTCTCTCTCTCTCTCTCTCTCTCTCTCTCTCTCTCCATTTCTCTCTCTCTCTCTCTTTCTCTTTCTTCTCTTAATCCACTTTTCAAAAAATACTATTAAAAACATACACTTTACGTTGACCTAAAACCTTTACTATTTCAGATGGTATTCGTAAATCTATACAGAATTAAGTTCATTATATTTTTTCAATTTGATGATTCTTAAAATATGTGAAAACACACACAAAAAATGTCTCATATAAATATGCCAGTTCTTTCAGCAAAACTTCCCAATGCTACTTCATTCAGTTTATCTAGTTCTGAAAGTATTCTAATTTGCAAAGTTTCCTCCCAAAATTTTGCATATGAGCAAGATGAAAGACAGTGGGTAATGTTCTAAAGAGAGAGCACCTTAGAGTGTTGGTTAACACGTCACATCTTGGGCTTCACGCCTCTGAATACACACACAGGTTACATGAAGTTTAGTCTTTTGTGACAACAAAATCACATATATTTGGGGGCATAAATGGGTCTCTGTATATTCCATATGCACATTCCTTTTTTCCTCAGTATAGTTTATCTTCACGCTTTTCACCTAGAATATTTCAATTTTCAGACCATGGTTTCACTTTGTCAATATTTATTTGATCATCTGACTGTACGTGATATCAGTGTCTGCACCTGCCTCTCTGTAGCCACGAGTGGAGTCATGATTCCCTCTATGACGCAGCAAGACCATGACTAGCTGTTTATCTGGGAGAGCTAAATGCCAAGGGTTACACAAAGGTCTGTACACAAATGTTCACAGCAGATTAGTCCCAAACTGGAAATAATTCATATGTCTGTCAAGAGGTGAGTCGTTTGTGGGATATACATGCATTATAAAACTACTTAGCAATATTTGGGAACAAGCATGGAACAACATGGCTGAATCTCAAAAAATAGAGGACAGAAGTCACACATTTAAAAGAATGGATGCTGTACAAATCCAGTTAGGTGGAATCTGAGAAAAAGCAGTAATAATCTATAACAAATCTATAATAAAATAACTCAAAACAGCAAATGCCCTTTGGTTGGAGGGCAGACGGGCTGGGATACACTGAGGAAGAAAATAACAAATTCTTTAGGGGTGCTGAAACTGCTCTCCTTCTAGACTACATACCACATATGCACACGTGAGGGAGAAGCCAAAAAATTGAATTTATTTATAAAAATTGATTATTTATTCTGACATGTTTAAATTTCGGTCACCTTCAAAGTTCTCTCCACTGAATGCAATACACGTATTGAGATGTTTTCTTCACTGCTCAAAACAGTTTTTGAATTCGTCGATTTGGGTGCTTTTAGGATTTCTGCTGTTTTTTGTTTCGCCTCCTCCATGCTGGCAAAACGTTTCCCTTTGAGGATTTTTTTTCATCCTGGGAAACAAACCAAAAAAATCGTTTGGGGTAAGGTTTGGGGAAGAGGGAGGGTGGGCATGAGGGTCACACCACTTTTAGGTCAAAAACTGCTGAACACGCAGCACAGTGTGGGCAGGTGTGCTTGGAAATCACCCATCATGAAATCAAACACGTTGAATCTCCAAGAAAACTTCACAGAAGCTGAATGCAGCTTCTCACGACAACGCTCGTTGCTGCACTGACTTCTGTGGGTTCCTCGACCATTTGCCTGTTACCTAGTGGAGACGCCTCTAGGACAAAGGGCCCATTGTCCAAAAAATAATTCTGGGTTTTTTTCAGCCCCTCTCCATACACACAGCACATACACACCACACACATACACCCCACACCCTTACAACACGTAGACTCTCACTACACACATACACACACTACACACACTGCACACAACACAGATATACATACACACTGTACACATATACACACCACACACACACACACACACACACACACACACACACACCACACACATATACCCACACTGACTATCTGTATGCACACATGCACACACCATACACATATGTATACACATATACACACTACACACATAAACGACACATACACATCACATGCACAGACACATTGTCCAAATTTATAGAAGTGTGCACTTAAAAAGAGACATTTGTTGTATGCGATTTAAATGCCATTAAAGCTGTTTTTTTAAATGGTAACAAACTAAATATTTGTCAGTAGGTGGATGAATAAATTATGATATCTTCACCCAACTCACTGTAAAGCAATAAAAAGAAAAAAAAACTGCTGGTTTATGCAACCATAACACAGACGAAATTCCAGCAATTTGCTGAGCAAAAGAAGCCAAACCCAAAAGAGAACACTGTGTGTACCTGCACTTATAGAAAGCTGAGAATAGGGAAAAATCGTTTGTGTGATAATGGTGCCTTCCTCAGGGGGTGGAGGCTTAATAGGAAGAGCATGAGGCAGCATTCGGAGAAATGGAAAATGTTCCTTATTTTTATCAACATATAGGTTTCTCAGGTAGTTATATTTCTCAAAATGTATCCCACATGGACTGAAGATCAATGTTTTTCTCTGGTAAATTGTGGGAGGTAAATTATACATCAATACAAAATTATATTGAACAAAGAATAAGATAAAATGTTAAGTTCTTATAGAGAAAAAGGGGAATGAACTTGATGCATATACTGTGCTACAATTTGTATTTTAAAAATAACTTTAAAATGTATTTAGGGCAGCCCCTTCGGGTCCCCTCCCACTATGGGAGCTTTTCTGTCTTCTCAGTAAATCCTGCTTTCAATAATAATAATAATAATAATAATAATAATAAAATTTATTTAAAGGCCAGGCTCAGTGGCTCAGCCTGTCATCCCAGCACTTTGGGAGGCCGAGGTGAGTGGATTGCCTGAGCCTGCGGGTTCTAGACCAGCCTGGGTTACTTGACCAGACCTGGTCTCTACAATAAATTAAATTTTTTTTAAAAATAGCAGGGCATGGTAGAGCATGCCTGTAGTTCCAGCTACTTAGAGGGCTGAGGCAGAAGGATTGCCGGTGTCAACCCAGAAAGTTGACACTGGGATGGCCATGAGTGTGCCACGGCACTCCAGCCTGGGCGACAAGGAGACTCCGCCTCAAAAAAATAAAAAGAAAAAAAATTTAAATGTGGAACAAAAACTTAAAGAAAACGTTCTGAAGGCATAGACTATCTCTAATTGGAATTTTGAGAAAATAGTAAAAATCACTGATTCTGGAGAATAACCTGGGAACGCAGGGAACAGGAAGGGACATATTGTTATTCACCAATTACTGGGTTGTACCTTTTAGATAATGTACATCATGCCTAATGCTTTTCCAAAAAATATATGCTAAGGGACCAAAAAAAAAAAAAAACCACAGAACTATCATGTAGTACAGGTGTCCCTGCTAGGTAAGTGTTCTAGGAACCTACCTATCAGCCTGTGTCCCAGCTAACATTGTTGTGAGAGGCTGCATGTGGCTTCATTTAAATTTTTTTTTTTTTAGATTCTTTCAATGTGTTTGCCCATTTCATCGTTTGTGATTTACATGAATAACCCTACCTACACCGCACTGAGTGTTCAGCTGTTTTTGACTCCAAAACGGCGACTCCCAGGCCACACTCTTCCTTTTCGACCCATCTCGCCCCAAGCAACTTTTTTTGTTTCTCCAGATGAAAAAAGTCCTCAAAGGGAAATATTTTGCCAGAGTGGAAGAAGTGCAGCAAAAACTGGCAGAGGCACTCTAAGGCACCAAAACTGATGAGTTCAAAAACTGTTCTGAGCAGCATAAAAAGCGTTTCAATAGGTGTATTGCATCAAACAGAGTACTTTGATGGTGACTGAAGTTTAAACATGTAAGGATCAATACACAATTTTTTATAAATAAATTCCAGATTTGGGGGGCTCCCCCTTCATAAGTAAATATAGAAATTTAAAGTTTGTTAAATATTCTGGAAGGGCTCAATAAAGGCAAATGACTAATTCTAAATTGTGGTATAAACAAACACAAATAAAAGATTGGGAGACACCATGGCAATCTAGATAAAACCTAATTTTCTGGTTGCTTGACAAGGGTTTTTAGAATTTGACCCACACTGAAATGCACAAAAAGTTCCAGACATTATGGCTGTATTTAGTACAAGTAGGACCACAAATAACTACAGTTAGTTTGAAAATACAAATCGATAGCATCTATGGAAAGCTAAGCCTGTGCCAGGCCTTTTTCATAGCTTGATATATAATGATTATTTATTACTTACTACAATATCAGGGTTATCTTAATGTTACTACAAGGAAACCAAAGCAAAGAGAGGTGAAACATGTTGCAAAGGTCCCCATAGGAAACTGCATTTCAACCGAGCTTTCGGGAGCTTACCCAACAAGGAAAGCTTGAAAAATGATTGAACATCGATATGGATTACATAATGTTCTGTTATCAAACAGAATCAATATTGGCCATAGATGCCATTAGTGTCTCAATTCACATTTCTCTGCCCACTGCTGATCTCAGTACAGAGCATCAGCCAGGCCCATGAGCGCCTGGGGGAATCGAATCCTCAAGGCACACAGCCAGGCATTTCTGTTGTTTTCTCTGTGTTGGTGCTCCGGCATCCTTGTTACCTCCCTCTCACTTTCTGGAACAATTCCCCAAACTCCAGATAAACTGCCTGCACCAAAACTCTTGCTATTTCTGTGACAACCTGCAGGCAAGTTTATTCTTGCATGCTATTTTCAGTAATTCCTTTATCTGATCACTTTTTTTTAGCAGGTTACTAATTCTCAGTACTAATTACTTCAGATAAAAATATTCTATTTTTTTCTCTCATCTTACAGAGATCGCCCAACACTGATTTATGGATTAGCTACACTAGAATCACTTTAAATGCTTACTAAGAATACAGATTTTCAGCACTTGTTTTGTTTTCTGATCTCAGCGGAAAGCTTTCAGTCATTCACCATCAACTGACCGTGATAAATTAATTCACCATTCACACAATGTTAGCTGTGGGTTGTTCACGGATGCCCTTTATCAAGTTGAAGAAGTTCTCTTCTGTTCTAGCTGGTGATTTTATCAAAGGCTCTTTTTGGCATCCATGGAGATGATCATGTGGGGTTTTTTTTCTTTACTACATTGATACAGTATATTATATTAATTGATATTTGAGTGTTAATACAACTTGAATTCCTGAGATAAATCCAAGTTGGTTGGTAATGTATTTGCTTCTGCATGCTGCTGGATGTGTTTTTCTAATATGCTGTTGAGGATTTTTGTGTCTATAGTCTCAAGAGAGATTGATCAGCCGTTTTTCTTCCCTTGTGCTGTCTTTGTCTGGTCTGGGCTTTGTGCTACTCTTCTTTGCTTTTTTATTTGGTATATTACATGGTTAGGGCTTCAGCTGGACTATTTGGTGGTTGTTATTCCCATGACAGTGTGCAGCACCTGCCACCACTCAGCAGAAGACCTTGGAAAGAGGGTCTTTCCCTCAGGGCTCTCTTTGACTTTCTTTTTTCCATGATCTGTGCTAATTTGACTATTTGGGATGACATCACACTAGCAGTCAGTGTCCACTAACTTCTGGCTGGTTGCCGTGTTGTTTTCAACAATGCCCTGGGGGATAAATTATTCCACAATCCTATCCAATTAAGTTCAGGCTTCTTTGCAGTGGTAGTTTCTTGGCCAGTTTTTGAAGCTCATTCCAGTCCTCAGAGGGCTTTTCTTACCTGTCTCTTTCTCTGGTTCTCTCTAGTAAACTACCAACTTACTAAAGTTTATTTTGTTGCTTTCATAGAATTGCCAGCCTCCTGTTTTACCTTCAAAATCTGTTGTTTCCAGCATCACTCTTTGGCTTCAGCTTCTCCATGTACTTTTGCAAATTATTTTTGCTCCCCTGAATTTCAGTTGGGTAACTAATTGATATTTTCTGTTCTTTAGAAAATAGCTGAATAGCACATAAAAAACAAAAATGGAATTCAGTTGTTATTCCAGAAAGTAAGACAAATTCCAAATTGATCAGTCCTTTAAATGTGAACAATGGAAGCATGCAAGTTTTAACAACAACAACAATAACAACAAAATCTATTAATTTATTTGAAACATGGTCGTAGGAAATAACTTTCCATTAATCAAAATCCTGAAACAAAAAAAAAAATATTTCTAGTTTTTATTACATAAAAATATTATGACGAACAGGCCAGCAACCAAACATAAGACATCATAAGCAAAGTTTAAAAAGAAGAAAGATAAAATATAGGGAAATATTTACCATGTATATTGCAAAATGTTTAACTCCTAATATATAAATAACCAACGATCCAATTTTTTAAAATATGCTGGAGGTATAAAAGGTCAGTTCACAGGGAAAAAAAGCTGCAAATGGCAGGTGACCTTGTTTTTTAAATGCTCTTTATTTTGCATAAGTGAAATTCAATCTTCAATAACTGGCATACAATTCTTCAGCTATCAGACTGATGAAATAATCCAAAGTTTGACAAGATATGCTATAGAGGAGGCCCTAGAGAAACAGATATTCCCAATAAATAGCTGATGGGAAAGAAAAATGTACTACTCCCAACAGAGGAGAATTTGACAATGGTCTGCAATATTACATTCACATTTACTTTCTAACTCAGTAATAGCCCCAATTTTGTTTAGCCTCCCCTGTATCTGTGACCTTCGGAAGTGCCTTTTCACATTGACTCTGGGCTTGGCCATGTGATTTTTCTCCAGTCAATGAGACGTAGCAAATTAAATCCAAGGAAAGCCCTGTAAAAACACTTGTGTGGGGAAGCCTTCTTTTGTGAGTCCCTACCCTCCATAGGAATGTGCCCTTGGGCCAGCACATGTGAGAGACATCAACAGGAGAGCTGTCACTGTGGCCAGGATTAACCCAGTCACTGATGGATAAGGCACAGGTGAGACTATCCACAGGATATTTTTAGTGTCCTTTAATCAGGAATGAACTTCCCTGCACAAAGTACCCCCTGTGGGTTATTTACAAAGTGGAAACTGTTTTTAAAATGGTGAAATGATTTTCCAGAGATCAAGCGATCAAGCTCAGTCTCGTGGATGAAACAAACTGACATGGTGTGCCTCCTGAATTGATGCAGTTGGAGGACCATACATTGCCTGTGATGTACTCCGCCAAAGACATTGGCCTGTATCATCCAATAAACTCAGATTGTGAAACATTTTACGTACAATGTTTTTTTTTTTTTAATATCAATGCACAGAAGCCACATGCATTGTCACAATATCAGAGTGGATTGAGGTGTTTTAGAGCAATGATCAATCAAAATGTTGTCATCAAACGCATCTCAAATGGACAAAATGATCAGGAAAATAAGATGAATTGTGCAGCTCAGCTTCAAAGTCCGGTATTAAAGTCGAGAAAGAAAGACATGGAACCCAGAAAGCAGAGAAAAATAGCAAATTTACGAGGCACAGCTGGAAAATAAAGTGGGTGTGGTTATTGCCACACATACTTAAGGAGACGATTATATTAAAAGCCACCAAAGCATTTGAGAGTTTTCCTGCTTAAAGGAAGCATCACCCAGAAATAAAAAGGACTGTGGCTATACAAGAACTCAAAGAATCAAGGGTGCGTAACATGTTATGGGACAGAAGTAGCTCAAGAAACTACTTAGTTCCTCAGTCCCCGAGCGGGAAATACACGCCAGGGTTCACTTCAAGTGCAGCCAAGCAGCACATGGAAAAGGAAGATTACTTCAGGGTGGGATCAGGGACCCTGGAGATCAGGGCACAGTAGGAAGAAGAAAGACTTTAGGGTCAAGGAAGAGTCCCACCTTCTGGTCACGGGACCCCCAAAGTGCCCGGGGAGAACTTAGAACCCCAGTGACTGTTCTGTCCCGCGTTCTTTCTTTCTCAAATGGGGTGAGCGATTACTGTCATTTTTGTCAGCCCTTTTCCACTATTATATTACAGGTGCTTCAAGGGGCAGTTCATGGGTCTGTAGATCAAGACAGAAGCCCTGCTGTGGAGGCTTCCCCTGCTCTCTGCAGACAGCCCTGGCACAGGACAGACTTGGTAGTAAGGATTGCGATTTGCCAAACACCTTAGGGAAACACGAGAGCACTGAATCTCCTGCCCCTCTTTTGGTTGGTGATTAGTTCTGCGACCAAATGACTGTGAGGCGCACTGGTGTGTGTCACTCTCAAACCAGAATACTTCATCACAAATGGCAAGTCAACTCTCCCTTTCTTTCCGCCCTGGCAGCTGGAACCCCAGGTGTCTGCAGAGAGCAGAGGCTCGTCCCTCTTCAAACACAGTCTCCAAGTTAGTATTGAGCATAAACAAGGAAGGGCCTCTGTATTTTGAACTAGTGATATTTCCTGTTTTCTGATTTGTTTTTCCGGATGGCAGCATGATTTGGTCTATGCTGAATGAGACATACTCCCTGGCCTCCAAGGACATTTTATCTGGGTAGCCAGAGAAGAGGATGAGAATGAAAAAGGGCCCTGACAGACAACAGATTCTGCACCTAATGGTCAAATGAAATTCTTTTTTTTTTCTTTTTGAGTCGGAGTCTCCCTCTGTCGCCCAGACTGGAGTGCAGTGGCCGCTCCCGGCCACCGCAGCCTCGACCTGCTGGGCTCCGGCGATCCTTCCGCCTCAGCCTTCCGAGTAGCCGGAATTACAGGCGCGCGCTACCACGCCCGGCTGATTTTTTGATTTATTGTAGAGATGAGGTCTCGCTGCCCAGGCGGGTCTCGAACCCGCGGGCTCAGGCAATCCACTCACCTCAGCCTCCCAAAGGCGCGGGATGACAGGCTGAGCCACCGAGCCCGGCAAATGAAATTCTTAAAAGTAGGGACTACTCACAGAGTTATGGACAGAGTAAAGGAGCCAAAAATGAGAGGGTGAGTCACAAAGAGATTAGCAAGGGCAGGAAGTTGTCACCACCTGTGGGGCTGAAGGGCCAAGGGGTTAAAAATAGAGATTCTGAGCCGGGCTCGGTGGCTCAGCCTGTAATCCTGCGCCTTTGGGAGGCTGAGGTGAGTGGATTGCCTGAACCCGCGGGTTCGAGACCCGCCTGGGCAGCGAGACCTCATCTCTACAATAAATCAAAAAACCAGCCCGGGCGTGGTAGCACATGCCTGTAATTCCAGCTACTTGGAAGGCTGAGGCGGAAGGATCGCCGGAGCCCAGCAGGTCGAGGTTGCGGTGGCCGGAAGCGGCCACTGCACTCCAGTCTGGGCGACAGAGTGAGACTCCAACTCAAAAAAAAAAAAAATAGAGATTCTGGAACTCCGTGGAAGCTGCAATTCTAGATAGGGGCAGCCCAACAGCTCATTCTTCCTGGCGAGAGGCATGATTGTGAAGCAGCCAAGGACAGGAGACACCCTGATCTTTTTCCTGCCCTCCTATCTGGAGACTCCAACCTGGCCCATCAGAAGTCTGGGAAATATGTTCTACCTAGGCTAGCTCGGTAGGGTTTAGGGAGGCATGGAGAAAAGATCTAGGGTGGCAAATGAGAAGGGATTGGTCAACAAAACAGTTGTGTCTTGACCAGAGTTATAGAGTATCAGGAAAAGCAGTGAATTTTCTGAAACCATCCTTTAAAAAAAGGTATAAGTCTTCATGCTCAAGAAGAACCTGTATAGAGAGGTAGCACTGTTTTTGTGGGATAATTCTTAATAATTAAATTCAGAAAATATAATAGCGTAATGATTGATTATTGTGCTACTGAGCTAATTATAAAAGACAATGTAAGTATATTCCCAGATCATTGATTTGATTCTTGAGAATACTGAATTTTTATTGTTTTCTAAAATAAAGAGATCTATTTTTTTAAAAAGTAAAGAAGCTCAAAATGCTATGCGAAATCACATAAAATAATAAATATCTAAGTGTTTGCAGAAAGTGCAGTTAGAGACAAAAAAAAAAAGTAAGGAGTTAGACAACCTCACCTGCCAATTAGCTCCATGTTATCCCAAAGAGGTGCTTGTTGGACCATTGCATTATTACTGCATACACCAAAAAGTCGCCATTTTAATAGCAAGGTAATTGGAGTCTGTATAGTTTGGAAAGTCACCTAAGACTTTTGACCACACGTGAAAATTGTCTACCAAGAGTCCAAATATCAAAATGAACGGTACTGTCATAGGCTCTAGTGCAGACAAGTGTCTCCCACAAAATGATCAGAACTGAAGCGCCACAGCAAAATATTATCTGTTTCTTCAGATTAGCTTGAGGATAGCAACAAAACAATGTTTCAGCAACGTCTAGTATGTTACAGGGAAGGACTGAAATCTTTTGGGACCTGGAGTGAGAAAAAGTAGACTCTATAAACTGCTCACATGCAGTTATAAGATGTATCAAACACTGTAAATTATAGGATGTATCAAACACTGCAAAGGTAGTACTTGAAACTGACACCACACCACATTCCTGGAGAAGTCACAGTCATTACCAGCACATCTGGTGTGTTCATCCCCTGGGCTCTTTCCTGCAGTGCTGATCAGGCATGGAATCATACACAGCAGTGGTGATACTGAGCCTTTTTCTGACACCTTGCAGTGTGTGACAGGCCATGGCCATGGGATGCACATAAACTAGAGGACCCTCTCTCTGCTGCCGGGAGTGGATATCCTCTTACTGTGGGAACTTCGTTTTCCTGACCTCCCTGGATTCAGGTAGAGCTGGTATTTGGCCCTTCAGATATAACAATTCAGCCCTCAGCCTGGCAAAGCACAGATACCTTGTTAAACTCTTTCTCGCTCCAGTTCCCAAAAGATTGCAGTACTTCCCTGTAAAATAAAGCAGGCTTGCTGTTCTGCACGACAGCAGGCACAGGATAGTCTGGAAGCCTGAGCCGGAGGTCCTCTTAGGACAAAACGCGACTTTAGCAAGAAGGCCAAGTATGTGCAAACACAGAAACCCTTGAACTCCAGACCCCGGATGTAGACGATGCATTATTGTCTCTTACAAAGCTTATTTGCTCACCTCCTCCTTACTGCCCTCCATATGTGCAAAGATCTGTCGGTGATAGAGGCTATATTTTGGAAAAATATCAAATGCATCAGCTCATAGACATTCAAAGCAATTGCATTCATGATGTTTGCCTTTCGGGATTTCAAATATTTAATGATCAATCAATCTCCCTCATAGTCTCAAATGATGAAGAAGGACAAAGTGCAGGAAAATGATTGAAGATGAAGTCAAGATACCAGGTGGAAGTGAGTTAGTTCGACCCCTCAAATTCACCTTTAGAGCTATGAAGAAACACCTTCTCCCTCCATTTTCTCCTCTATTTAAATTCAGATTCTTTCCTCCCTAAAAAGGATATTTAAAAGTCCTCTTCTTTTCTTCTTTTATTTTTCTTTTTTTGACTTTGAAAAAATTTCATGCACGGTGAATATTTGTTCACCTAGCCCTGAATTGTACCCCACAATTTTAAATGAAAATTAAAAGAGGAAAAAAAAGATATCTACTTCAAAAAAAAGTTTCACTTCAATTTTTTATCTTCTTTCCAATTTTTGTTTTCCCTTCATCAGCTCATTGAATTTATTTGGGGACACATCATCCATTATTTTGCAAGGGCGCATTCTTATTTCCCATCAACTAATTCTCATTGATTTACAATCGTTCATTGCGAAACAATGTTTGAACCAACAGCGAAGGGCGCAGGGAACAGTCAGAAGGGCGTCTCCCGAGATGGCGCTAAACACTACATAGAACCAAAGACTACAAAAGCCCTAAACTCCAGCTTCTCCCTCGCGCGTGAAAATTAAACCGATGTGCAAATATTATCTCCCTATAGGAATACTACCTCATAGCCCCCTCCAATAAGACCCTGACATAGCACTGGCCAGTCCTTGCCAGGCCCCGGCACAGCACTGGCCACCCCCTCCCAAACCAATAAATACAGACCTCTCTCGCGGGCTCTCTTTCATTCTCCCTCCCCTACCCGGTGGTGACAGACCCTCTTCCTTCTTTCTGTAGTCACTGCTTTAATAAACCTCTTGGCCTCAAAGGGTGTGGAGTCCCACTGTGTGCCACAATCTTTCAAACAGGAAACCACATACACAATAGTGGTCCCAGAGGGCTGACATGGATCTGAAAAAGTTACTACTGCCTGCTGAAGTCAGAAGGTAGTAGTGCAAAATATTATCTTTTCTATGTTGAGAAACATTTAGATGCCCAAATACTTACCATTGTGCTGCAATTGCCTACAGAATTCAATACAGTTACGTGCTCTACAGGTTTGGAACCTAAGAACAACAGGCTAAATCACATAACCTATGTGTTGAACCATCTATATTTGTGCCAGTACATTTTATGATATTTGCACACAAGCAACAACATGGGTTACACACATATTTCTCAGAATGCATTCTCATTGTTAAGCAATGTATGACTGTATTTTCTTCACATCAGTCAGTTTGCATTTGCATTGTTCATCCTATCATTGCCCAATTTTCTTCTCACTTCACGCCTACCTGTTTTCATTCTCTGTAGTCTTTTCTTAGACTGTTGCAAACCACACTTATTTGCCCAATATTAAAGAAAGTTTCCTCCTTTTGTTAGAGTTCTTGATATTTCCTTACTGGTAGTTTTAAAGGTGTGACTCTCATTTCAAACATGCAAGAATCCTAAGTAGAATAGAAATGCTTGGAAGAAGCTTACAAATTTTAAGTATGCTGGTAAGAAAGCAGGTGAGAAATTTAAGATTGTGATAGTTCATGAGATTGCAGTTAAAAGGTACATGAGAGCAAGACTTCTGGAAGAATGAGGTTTTCTACAAATATGCTTCCATATAAAAGCAACAAAAGCACTGGCGAACTTAACAAAATCATTTTGACAGAACTCTGAAAATTAACCAAAGATGTACAGTGATCTGAAGAGCATGTATTCAAGAAAAACTACTGAACCTTAGTAAGAACAGTGAGGTTTGTGATATTTTTAAGTAGCTCCATTCTCTGCCTGTCAGCAGCTGTGAATGCCAGCCTCCCGGCAGCAGGGAGAGATCAGACCTGGCCCAGAGCTATGAGACACCCCCACCCCCAGGGCATTGCCACTGTTTTGACTTGTCTTGTGGCCCCCTAGAAAAGCCACATTTTGTAAGTTTTTGTGTTGTTTGATCTGGCTCAAGCTCTCTGCCTGAAAAGGTCTATCCCCAGGGCAATTGCTTAACAAGGCAGCTGCCTAAGGCAAACAAGAACCCAACCAAAACTTTAAAAGGTTGATCCGAAGAAAATGATTATAAAGGGGCCTTTGAAAAGTTCCCACACATTTCCATGGATCTAGAAGGCATGCAAGTAAACTCTGAGAGGGCCTTGGTTACCTCTGGCTGATCTTGAGGCTCTGAGCAAGAAAGACGAGGTTAAGGTGGAATTGTCAACTGCTGGAGCATTTGAGGTAGGACTCAATAACACACACACACACACACACACACACACACACACACGTGCGTGCACATACATCTGCATACACATGCACGCGTACACACATACACACATGTGTACATGTGCAGCTTCTTGGAAAGTAGTAGAATACTTACAAGCCCAAGACATCTAAGGAAATCACTGGCCAATCATGAAAAACTAAGTTAGTTGAACAGACACTTCAATGGTCAGACACAATGGGAAATAGAGGCTTCACAGACTTACTCCAGGAAAGTCAGGAAAGAAAAATAAAAGTCAAACAGCAACAATTATACAAATCCTGCAGGGTGGCAAGAGAGACCGCAGGTCTGATTTTCAGAGTTGTTACATTATATTACCTAAAATTTCAGTCTTCACCAAAATACTTTAAGACACATAAAGAAACGGGAAACAATGCCCCATATGCCGGGAAAAATATCAGTTGACAAAGTTACAGAGCACTATCAACCAGCTTGGACTAAGAGAGACCTGTGGAACCCGCCATCCACAGCAGCAGAATACACACCGTTTTTAAGTGCCCACAGACTACTGCCAGTGCACACCATATCTTATGCCATAAACCAAGTCTTAATGTGGCAGGATGCGGCAAAGGCTCAAATATATTTCTTGTATGTTTGAGTGAATAAACACAGAAACATGTAGCTGGTTCAGGATCAGCAGTTGGCCTCATGGCAATCCCTAGCCCAGGGCAGGAAAGGGGTTGATAGCAGTTAAAAGATATTTCCGTTTGAAAGGCAAGTTGCAACTTTAAAGACCCGCCCAGCACCAGGCAGGTTTTGTTTAAGAAAGGCCAAATGGCCCAGAGACTGGCTAGTTCATGGAAATGGAAAAGAGTCTTATCTAAAACCCCCTTCTGAAGTTGATGGTTTACAAGCCTGCAGTTCCTGGAAACCATTTGTTCTTTGAAAAATCTGATTTTGCTGAGTACAACCTTGTAAGATTCCAAAGGAAGTATGTAATCAGTCAACACGACCCCCTCCCTTACCTAAACGAGGGTATAAGACCCCACGTCTCCTGTTCTGGGGTGCTCGAGCTTGATTTGAATGCATGAAATTCTCGGCCCGCTGTGCTAGCCAGCATAATAAAGTGCCACTTCCTATAATAGTCTCGGTGTCACGATCTCTCTATTTTTCCTGCTACATTTCTGGTGCGTTGGCCGGGAAATGGAGATTGGAGACAGTGTGTTCCACCTCCTTCGTCATCAAGGTATGACCTCCAGGGCAACGGGAAGGGCAATTTCGCCTGCCGTGCAATGGACCTTTTGATCCATAGGAGGGAAGTCCCTCCTGGCGCACTGAAGCTCGGACCACGAAAGCACAACAGGAACCCAAGAGGCGAGGAACCGGCACAAGGACAACCACCTGACGGAAAGGACAGAAGGACCACCTGATGGAAAGGGTAGGAATAAAGGCCGTTGCATAGACCTGCCAACGGATGGCAGAAGGGGAGTTTGATCACCTCCCGGAGCCCGCTAGTAATCTTCCAGCCTGAAGGAAAGGGCTGAAAGGCAGTGGAAGGAAACACTGTCTGAAGATGAACCCGTAGACTCCTGGGATTAGGACGATGAGTTGACAAATGTGCTGTGTGCTTGTGTGTGAATAAGACGGACGGGGGGGGGGGGAGGGCTCCACATAGTTAGTCTGCGTTGAGGGTGTACCAACCTACCAATTGCTAAGCGGTGTCTGAGATATCTTCGTGAAGAGTATGACTGGAGGGGGACAAAGCGGATGTTTCCCATCCCCCTCATTCTCTTATTTGTGTGTGTCTGTCACTTTGAATCTGCTAAAAAGCTGGTTGAGTTACTATGCTTTGTTGGATGGGACATGTGGTCTTTTAAAAACTTGACTGGCGGATATTTCTTGATGTCATTTTGTCTCCCTTTATTTGTGTGGTGTTTTCTCCCAACCCGTTGGTGCTGTTAAAATTTCTGCCTTTTGTTGTTAAGGTTGTAGAAAAATTGCCTGTTGCGTATAAAGAAGTGTTACCGGTTATCTTAAATTCTTTCTGGGGACCACTCCCCCTCCCTTCCTTAGCCTGTGTTCTCCTTCATAAATTCTGAAGGAGCTCATTCTAATCCACCTGTAAAGAAACGAAGAAATATCTCTTATATGCTACTTAGCCTTTTGCTAACTCAGTGTAAGTTAATGCTAGCTTTGGAGAAAAATAATCTTTCTCTGGCAACTAAGGGCTGTTCTCGTTTTCCAGTGCTAAAAGCCAGGTTAGTTGAAAGTAAGTCTGTTTCTAAAGATTTAGGCCTTGCCTAAGATCGTGATCAACTGCTTGTCCCTGTAAAACTGTTGGGAAGTCTCTCAGAGTCTTGTAGTGTATGCTGAGTCCCTACTTTATATTGTAATGCTAAGTAACACTAATGCTGGCGTTTTTTGGCTATGCTCATTTAATTGTCCGTGTCTTACAACTAAGGGTGCTGTTTAGTAATTCATGAGGATTTTTGACAATTTTGCCTGTTCATAATTAGAAATAAGTAGAAACAGATCATCTTACATCTATGTGGTCTGTTCACTCTAAAAAGGCTTTATACCAGGCCATTTTTGTAGACATCATTGGAAAGTCATGAAGAAAAAAAAAAAAGGGGGAGGTGGGCTTCAAGAAAGGCTGAGAACACTCAGTCTGGGAGAAGCCTCAGGGTTCAAGGAATTCCTGGCATTGCTCTTTATGACTTTATTTAGTTATTTGTTTTAAAATTCTCCTTTGAGAAATAAATTGCAAGTGTTCAGAGCAAATTCTGTGTTTTCAAGAAACGTGACCAAGAGAGTGTGTAGTGGTCTGTGTCCTTGGATTTTGGATAATTGAAGCAAATTAAAATTATGTGGTTTAATAATAATAATAAGTGCCTTATTAAAAAAAATCAAATTTGAAATCACTACAAGTTATCAAATAATAAGATTTGGAAAAGAACAAAACTATCTGGCAATTAAATTCACTTTGTAGACCTAAGAAAAAATAAAATGGTCAAAAGTTCTGTATTCAGAGGCATTTTAAAAATTTATTTCACTATTTTGCAAACAAGATTATATCCTATGGGATATTAAATGCCAAACTCCAAAGGCTTAACTCAGGACTAGGAATACCAAACTCCCAATTATAGAAGGCCTCTGAAGTTCTTAGAAACTAAAACATTAAGAAAAAAAAAAAGGAGAAGAACTCCAAAATGAGCACCAGTCAAAGGAAAGGTAAACAAACTGGCAGTTGCCACTAAAGGCAAAGCTCCAGCCACCCAAAGAGGCCTGATAAGGATAAACCTGCTAAGGGGATGGTACCAGCTGCTATGAATGTGGTCCATCTGGGCACCTAAAGCACAACTGTCCTTAACAGCCTAACCCCCCAGAACTTTGTCCAGTATCTGGACTAAAAAGCCACTGAAAGAGATGGTGTGGCCTCTCCCGAAGGGGGAGGGGAAGCACCTCGCTCGGCAATAGTGGCTGTTGACTGAAGGGGGAGGGGCACGGCCCAGGGCAGCACTCTGTATGCCATCCACCCAGAGAATTCTTGGGTCTATATAAATGTGGCTGGGGTCCAGATTAATTTCTTAATTAATACTGAGGCTAAGTTTTTAGCCCGTGTGCTCATACTGAACTTCTTCCTCCTAAAGCCTACTCTCCAGTGGAATTAAAGGTGTTCCAAAAAAACTAAATGTTTCACCTAACAATAAAAGGTAAATTCAAATTATGACTGTAAAAGGTTATCTATAAATAAATAAAAAGGAAAGCAAAAAGCAATGGAAAAATGTAAAAAGGTTATTGGTATACAAATAAGGTTTTAGCAGGAAAACAAAAAAGAAAGGAATATAAAATATATATATATTTATCTAAGAGGAAATCTTATATGGTACATTTCTGTCCTATAATAAAGTAGATAGTTACGAAAATTTTTAAAAGGGGGTAAAGAACAAAAATAAAATGGTCTAAGCACAGCAAAAATGGTATAAGGAAAGTTTAAGAAAAAATATACATACAAAAGAAATTCTATAAACAATCTAGGCATAATAAAGTCTTTTCTGAATGCAAGTCTCCAAACATTTTTGGATTTCCCTACAAATTCTATATAGAATTTACTTAAGTGCCTAGTCCAAATTATAGTCTAAAACAATCTGTCAGGCTACCATTATACTCCAGAAATACAAAAGCTGGTACTTGTAATAAAGCTACAAAAATTAAAGTTTATCATTTAAGTTATGCTAATAACTTCAGGCCTTGTAGCTTTTGTACAAAAGGTAATCAGCCACTGCCTACAATTGTCAAAATGTAGGCCTGACTTTATTCCTTTTATTAAGCTAAAATTCAGTAATTTCATGCCCACATAATGGTCATGCAAAACTTCCAGCCAGTGCCTGCAAATAATGCCACTGCTAAAACAAATCTGGACGCCTCAAGTCAGACAGGGAGAGATTTTCGATCTCTGGCTAGGCAGGACTGTGCCCATTATCAGCTCTGAAGAAATTACAGAAGACGGGCCTTCACCCCTCAGCACCCCAAATGATTATGGGATCAAAAAATCTCTAAAAGAATAAATAATTGAGGCAGGGTAGCTAGCACAGGCTAGACATAAATAAATTCCCTATAGGTGGGTTTTAAAAGGTGTTCAAACGTTTCTACTGCAGGCCAAGTGGCAACCTATCCCACCCCTTGGCAAATCCAGGGAAAACTCCATCAGATGTAAAACTAGGACACGAGTAAATTAAACATAGGTATTTGGTATTGCATCACTCAGAATCCAAGTCCCTGAAATGGAATTTGTTAAACCTGTGAAACTGTTTAACGGTAGGCCTCTGAAGGAAAGGGGGGGCCACAAACGTAAATGCTCATAAGAAAATGTGTTGTCTATTTGGGATAAATTTTAATCACAGTTTATGAGCTTATTTCCTTAGACGCTTCTTGGGCCAGAAGAAACCCAAGCATCCAAGGGGAGTAAGTGCTGCTAAAGATAGAAGAAAGGAAGGACTCAATCAACCACTGTAAGAAAAAAAAGAGAACCCTAAGGGTGGTCCTGTTCCTATACTAGTCTAGATAATTTAAATACCTAACTTCTCTCTCATGATAAAACTCCTCTATAAAGTCTCAAAGGGGGGTGAAAAAAGCCCCTGCTATGGGAAAAGGCCCAGAACCCGGCCTTTAAATAAAGTAAACAGACTTCTTGCCTTTTGTAATTCCTTTTGGGTGGCCACCCCCTCTCATTAGGAGCATACAGGAAAACAAAGGAATTTGAAAGTCTTGCCCTAAAACAACAAATGCAAGCCTTAGGTTCAGTCCTAAATGCCATCCATTGTCAAGTCAGAGAACGACTGCCAATTAGTTTAACTACTGATGTTCATTCTTTTAAGCCAGGTGATTGGTATGGGTGAAAGAGTGGGATGTACAACCCCTAAAGTCCCTCTGGAGGGGGCCATTCACTGTTCTTTTATCTACCCCCAAACCCCAGTCAAAGTAGCCCAAGCAGTTCCTTGGATCCATTATAGCAGAATTAAGCCGGCTTCCCAGGACTGGAGTGCACCGCAGATCCGGCAGCGCCCCTTAAGCTGACCATTCGAAAGTCACAGAGTCCAACGAAGGACGTGGAACTAATTTATCCAGCCCTGCTCCGGAAGCGTGAGGATACTTCAGGCCCTGCTTCAATCACACTCTGGAAGCTGATTGTTTCCCCAAAAGGCAAAGATTGAGGATTCGGCTTAAGGACCCAGAGGACTTTACTGATAAGCCACTGTTTTGCTTTGTCAACCTTTATACTTGCTAAACCATTTGTAACTTTATTTGTTGTAGAATTAACAGTTGTCCCCATTGATCATGTTAGAAAAGGGTTTCACTAGCATTTCCGTCCTTTCTGACGACAGGAAGTTTACTTGTGCTTTTATGATTTCTACCTAATCTGGGTATCTACCGCTTCCCCTTATACCCAGCGTGTAAATGTATAGAAACTATCTGGCCAGACCTAAGGGTTTTCCATCGTTATTCATCCCAGCCAGAAGTTTGTTATACTGATAAACATATCTGCACCCACAATGGCCAGCTATACTTTGCTGGATTATCAAAACAAAGCTACCAGTACACTAAAGCTGGTGTCATAGCTTGTAATACCCCCAGAAGCACAAATTGGGTTTGTTGAAATTTTGCTTCCTCGCCCAAAGCTGAAAAGCTAATTAAAGAAACTGTGCAATTAGTAGCTCCTCCGACTGCCCAACAGTCAAAACTAACCCCTTTCCCTCAATCGTGGGAAGTAGGGCAGAATCTATTTATAAATTTGGCTGAAAATATAGCTCGGACACTTGGTGTCACCAATTGTTGGGTATGTGGAGGGGCACTAATGACTAAAGAGTGGCCTTGTAAGAGAACTAATCTGAATGCTTACCAACTCCTCCAATGGAACCATTCTTTGACTGTTAGAACAGATAATGTACCCCAGAAGTGGATCCTCTCCTCAAAAGTAATTGGAGAAAACTGTTTAAGCAAAGCAGGTTCTGCTTATACTCAATGGGTAGGAGAGACTCCTTGCAAAAGAATATTATACTGGAATTCAACCCACCAGACCTGGTGGCCAACAAAGCCTGTTTGGAGCATCTGCTTATGCAACTGAATCTTCTCAATGTACTAAAGGGCTATTTTGGATATGTGGAAAGGTTGCATATGCCCGGCTCCCAGCGTTATGAAAAGGCACATGTAACATAGGAATCATCCAGCCAGGATTTTTCCTTCTGCCTAACTCAAGGGGGGATGAACTAGGCATTTTTCTTTATGAAGGCCTCAAAACCCGAGGTGCTGGATCCCTCGGTCAAGTTCCTAATAGAGGAGGGACCCAGGTTTGGAAAAATGACGAATGGCCACCCCAGAGAATTATAAATACTTATGGCCCAGCCACATGGGCACAAGATGGGAGTTGGAAATGCTGCATGCCTATATATAGATGCTAAATTGCATTATCAGGTTACAGACTGTCTTAAAAATTATAACTAATCAAACAGCCACGGCTTTTGAGCTTGTTGCTCAGCAGCAGCCCAAATGCTGCAGCTATTTATCAAAACCGCTTAACTTTGGACTACCTGCTGGCGGAAGGGAGGAGTATGCGGTAAATTTAATAGCTCCGATTGTTGCTTAAAAATAGATAATAATGATAAAGTTATAACTAATATAGCCACTAATGTTAAAAAACTTGCCCATGCCCAGTGAAAGAATGGCAAGGCATAAAAATCGGCAATTGGTTTGAAAACATGTTCTCGGGGCTGGGAGAATTTAAGTATATTACTGGATCTATAGCCCCAATGGTGGGATCCTGCCTTATCTCCCTTGCATAGCCCCCAAAAATTAGGAACGCCATTTTTGAGTTTGTGGAAACAGTTGTTAAAAGAAAAACTGGGCCCATATAATGTTAATGCACCAAATTAAGGATAATGATGCTTTGATCCATAAAAGATCAAGCATCAAAGGGGAGAATGTGGCAGGATGGGCAAAGGCTCAAATATATTTCCTGTATGATTGAGTGAATAAACACAGAAACATGTAGCTGGTTCAGGACCAGCAGTTGGCCTCATGGCAATCACTAGCCCAGGGCAGGAAAGGGGTTGATAGCAGTTAAAGGTATTTCCTTTGAAAGGCTAGTTGCAACTTTAAAGCCCGCCAGCACCAGGCAGGTTTTGTTTAAGAAAGGCCAAATGGCCAGAGACTGGCTATTTCACAGGGAAAAGGAAAAGAGTCTTATCTAAAACCCCCCTTCTGAAGTTGAAGTTTACAAGCCCGCAGTTCCTGAAAACCATTTGTTCTTTGAAAAATTTGATTTTGCTGAGTACAACCTTGTAAGATTCCAAAGGAAGTATGTAATCACCCAACACGACCCCTCTCCCTTACCTAAACGAGGGTATAAGACCCCACGTCTCCTGTTCTGGGGTGCTCGAGCTGGATTTGAATACATGAAATTCTCGGCCCGCTGTGCTAGCCAGCGTAATAAAGTGCCACTTCCTATAATAGTCTCGGTGTCACGATCTCTCTATTTTTCCTGCTGCATTAATAAATATAAAAAGACTGAAATCATACAAAGTACGCTCTCCGATCACAATAGTGTTAGATGAATAATAACAGAAGGCAATCTGGGGAAACCGCAGATATTTGAAAATTCAACAATAGACTTCTGAATAATACATGATTGAAAAGAAAACTGCAAGGTGAATCAAGGTATTTTGATCTGAATGAAAATAAAAACACAATACACTGGCATTCGTGGTATTCCACTGAAGTGGTGCTTAGTCATTCTAATCTCCTAAAAGTGCCTACACTGAAAAAGAAAAATGATCTTAAATAAATAATATGAGCTTTCCTCTTTAGCATTCTGTGAAGGAATAAATAAAATGTGTTATATTCCTTCCATGAAATACTACTTGACAATAAAAAGAAATGAAGTACTGATATAAGCCATCAGATTGATGAACCTCAAAAACATTTATGGGAAGTGAAAGAAGCCAGATCCAAGAGACGACATAAGGAAGCTTTCATCTGTATGAAATCTCCATGGGAGTAAAACCTCTAGAGGCAGGAAGTGGACTCGTGGCCGACGGTGACTGGAGGGAGAGCCGATCACCTACAAGAGATCATAAGAGATCTTGTTAAGAGACGGAAATGCTCTAAAACTGATTTATGGCGATGGCTTCAGCATTCAATGATGTTGTGAAAAATCATTGAATTGTACATTTTAGATGAATGAATTTGATATGTCAAATACAGCTAAATAAAAGCTATTTTTGAAAAAGCTACATGTATCCATGAAAAAATGGGTAACGTCTATAGTCTCCCTGCTAGGTGTTTCCTCCGCAAAACACTTTCTGATGAACTGTAAATGTAGCTCTATGCCAGCAGTGATTCGTGTAGAACTATTCCCTTGGTCGCCTTATGAAGTAAGGGCAGATTTTTCCCCTAATAATTAGTGAAGAAACTGACTTAGTAAAAGGGAAAAACATGTAAGGTCTAAAATTCAAATCTACTCGGATGTTTGCCTGATGGAGTCTACTATAATTATTTGTACAAAAAGAGCAAACAGCAAGAGAATCAAAATTTTGAAATCTTCACGTTGCACTTTGGCCCTGTATTCAGATCTCTTGCTGCATATGAAATTGCCACAGACTTGGCCACTGAAAACAGCACACATTTATTTCTCTCACAGTGTCCATGGATCAGGAATCTGAACACAGGTTAGCTGGGTTCTCTGCTTTGGGCTCTCACAAAGCTGCAACCAAGATGCTTGTCAGACCATGTTCTCATCTGGATGCTCAGCTGGGAAGGTCTTCTGCTTCCAAGCTCACCCAGGTTGTTGGAGAAGTTTATTTCCCTGAATCTCTCCTTCCAGCTTCTTGCAGGCTGTTGTCTGGAGACTGCCCAAGCTCAGCTCCCATTGGCTGCCCTCAGCTTTTGCCACGTAGGTCTCCCACCGTGGTTCTCCAGCAAGAGGAAGTCTCCTCTTGTGTAGTAATCGCGGTAGCAACAGCCTATCACCTTGACTACATTCTTTTGGCTGGAAAGCATCACAGACCCACCCTCCACCCCCGCCCACTCCAGGGGAAGAAGCAACACAGGACACGAACACCAGTACACAAGGTTGTAAGGACTGCCGTAGAGGTCGCCCACTACAAGTGTCAGATAAAATAAAAACCAGCAGGGCTCGGTGGCTCAGTCTGTAATCCCAGTGCTTTGGGAGGCTGAGGTGAGAGGATTGATTGCCTGGCAACTTGGCGAGACCTCATCTCTACAATAAATCAAAAAATCAGCCGGGTGTGGTAGCGCCTGTAGTTCCAGCTACGTGGAAGGCTGAGGCAGAAGGATCGCCGGAGCCCAGCAGGTCAAGGCTGTGGTGGCCGGGAGCGGCCCCTGCACTCCAGTCTGAGCCACAGAGTGAGACTCCAATTCAAAAATAAATAAATAAAATAAAATAAAATCCAAATGTAATTTTTATTTTTGTTTTTAAAAGCATCAAAGATCCATTCAACTTTTTAATAGTGCTTACTATAAAATCTCAGAGAAAACAAAAATGGTCACATAGGCGTGGTTCTGCCTCATCCATTGGTGCAGGTATAGACTCATTTACAAGTGTATGTGTGTGAATGAACAGACAACATATATATGCATACATATAACATATACACAGAATATTCTACTTCATTATTAATGAAATAAATTCTACATTTCTCTGTTTTTAAAATGACAAATATTTGTCCCCAATCCTTCATTTTGCAAGTTAAGAGAAAATCCAAGTATCAGTTGTTCAAATATAGTTGATATTAAGAGATCAACAATGCCATTGTTCTCTTTTTTAGGCTCCTGCTGGTAGATTATGGATGTTGCTGATTTGTGCATGTTTTTGGAACAAAGGAAAAAGAAGACAACAAAATAAAATAACTCCAACAACTGTATCACACTTTTCTCCTTCTCTTAATTATCAATAATAATCTCTTGGACTGCC
>JAPVLO010002971.1:0-27714 GCA_027257055.1 Cephalopachus bancanus | reverse complement strand
TTTCCTGTATGTAAAATTCTATGAACTCAACTTTACCTGTCAAAGTCTGATCTTCCTTTCAGGACCAGAACCAATCATCAGGCATACCATCTTTTTCTGTTTTCTATGAACCTGTTGATTTGTTTTAGTATTATTATCATTGCATCATGCTTTGCACTTAGTTCTTGCTTTCCTTATTCTTACTTTTTTTTAAAAAGGAAGTCACTTTTTTTTTGCCTATAATAAAAGGTAGCATGTTTTAAGGTCATACATGTATGCACTTCATTTTAAAGTCCATACGAGATAGTAGAACACCACTCAATTACATCATGAGGATATTAATAAGATTCAGAAGAGTTTATTCACAAAATTTAAAAATGAGCACTACAAAAACCTAAATCATTTTTATATATTTTCTAGATGATGATGAAAGGATTAATAAAAATGCATTTTTAACTAAATTTTTTTAGTTCCCTACATGCTAAAGCCAAGCAAAGTAGCTTGGGATGTCAAGAATTAGTAAAAGAACTATTAATTATCAGTTTTGATTGAGTTTATTTTCTGGTAAGTTGTACATAAGCACACACCAATTTTCAGTCCTGGAAGAAAAGCACCCTGTCTTTTGAAGTAGGACCACAAAATTTCTGAGTTGTAGTTAAGGTTAGTGAGACAAGATTGCATATGACTATGATATCCATAGAGAATAACAGAATGCATAAGTAGAATAGGCTGTGGCATGATGAGGGTGAAAATTCTCAATAAGGAAAGAGACTTTAACAGCTGGAAATTTAGAAAGCAGTGAATCATGTTTTGCACTAAGTTGTTTCATCATTAAAATAAGATTTCTACTGAAGAATTTGATAGTTTGCCTGAGGCAACTCCTAAAGATAACACAGAAAAAAACCAGTTAATCTTGAGTGTGACAATAACTTTTTAGATACAACAAAGACGATCCATGAAATAAAAATTGATGGTATGAAATTTATTAAAATAAAAAATATACTTTGTGAAAGACAGTGTTGAGAAAAGGAGAAAACAAGTCACAGACTGGAAGACTATTTGCAAAAGACACATTATTTGATAAAGGACTGTCATTCAATATATACAAAGAAATCTTAAAGCTCAGTAATTAAGAAAGCAACCAAAGTAAAAAGTGGACCTCAGATCTTAACAAACACCTCACCAAAGAAGATATGCAGATGGCAAATAAGCACATGAAAAGAATCTCACCATATGATCTGGAAAATGTAAATTAAAATAACAATGTTACAACACCACACACCTATTGGAATGGCCAAAATCCAGAGCACTTACAACAGCAAATGCTGACAAGTATGTGGAGCAACAAGAATACTCATTTACTGCTGGTGGAAATACAAAATGATAAAATCAATTTGGAGATGGTTTGGTGGTTCCTTACATAACTAAATTTATTCTTAGCATAAAATCCAGTCATTGAATGTCTGATATTTACCTAAATAAGGTGAAAATTTATGTCTGCAAACATACCAGCACACGATGTTTAAAGCAGCTTTTTTCATGATTGCCAAAGATGGAAACAAAGAAAACATCTTTACATATGCAAATGAATAAACAGTGATATCCAGACAATGGAATGTAATTTGGTGCTAAAAATAATTGTGCTATCAAACCACAGGGGAAAAACACACACACACACACACACACACACACACACACACACACACACACACAGAAATGCACACTACTAAGTAAAAGAAGCCAATCTCAAAAAACTCTTGATTCCAACCATATGACATTCAGGAAAAAGCAAAGCTAAAGAGACAATAAAATGTTTAGTGGCTTTCAGGGATGGGGGAGACAAAAGTTAGAGGTGTAGAATGAATAAGCAAAATGCTGAGGGTTTTTGGAAAAGTGAAAATACTCTATAATTATATTATGATGTCATATATATGTCATTATACATTCATCTAAACCTACAGAAAAAAAAAAGCTAAAAATAAACCCTAATGCAAACTCTAAACATTAGTTGATTTTGATGTGTCAAGGTAGGTTCATCGGTTATGAGAAATGTGCCACTAGTCAGGTATGTTAATAAAGGTAAGGCTACACATGTTTAGGTATAGGAGACATACAGAAGAATCTCTGTGCCTTTTTCTAAAACTTGCTGTAAACATAAAGCTACTCTAAAAAACTAAAAGTAAAATATAAAAATCAAAATATCTAAAAAAGGAAATATGTAAGAATTTTTTAAAAATTCCAGGCACATTGTTAAAATTGTTAAATTTTAGCTATTATTAAGGGAAAAAAACTATAAAAGGTAAGATTATATGCAGTTTCCACCCTGTAACCAGTCATCTTTGACTTGTGAGATAACATATCATTTAAGACTATGAAAGAACTTTGAAAAAAAAAGTATTCTTTTTTTTTTAAAGGTGGCTGAAAGGAAATAAACAATATAATCTATGCAAACAATCAAAAATTTTATTTCACAAATGATATTGAATTATATTTTTCTCGACTTCACAACTGTAATTTAACATAAATATTCTCTTGCCCAACTCTATTGGAATATGGAGAATAAAAGTTTGCTGAAAATTCTGGGCTGACATATGCATGAAAGCTTATGGCAAGAGGAAAGTTGAAGTTTATCTGTAATATTATAAAATAAAAAATCTTTAATATTGTCAAATAATTTTATAAAATCATAAAATAATTTTTATATATATTTGTTAAAATACATCTTACATGTAATTAGTTTTTATGATACAGAGAAATTGTATTAACTCAGAAATGACCTATGATACATTTCTTTACATCAAGAAAGCTATATAAAATGTAAGGTGAATGATTCAAATCTAGCAATAGGATTAAAAATAATAATAAGACAAGTAGTACCCTATGTGTGAGTTTGAACTCTAGATATCACTGATAAAAATTTAGGAAGCAAAACCACAAATTCTATTTTGTTCTATGTCATTAGATCGGCCTGTCTGCCAGTTGAAACCCAATAAAATCTAAATAATACATCTAAGGGCCTAGATCTTCTAGGAGTCTCTAGTGTTCAAAGATAGGTTCTGTTTTTGAATTAGACAGTATATGCTACTATATGGCTCACAAAAGTCAATTAATAGCTATGGCATGCCATGGGGTCTACGCCTAAAAGCCACTATGTAAATTCAAGTTATATTTATTTCAAAATGGCTAAAGAACATTGCAGAATAAAGAACTATGTGTACTTTGAAAATAGAGCAAAAGCCTTGGTAGACTGTTGAATTTCTTCAGAGAAGAGACTTCTAACTCTGGGATAAAAGAAACTTATCTGTGTGAGACTGCTAAGAGTATAGAAAATGGGTACCATTTCCCTTAATTTTTTTTTTCTGATTGTATTAATGAATGACTTTGCATTCAGTTTACTTTTATAAACACACACAAAACTATTCAACCTAAATCAGTCAATCAATCAAATTATTTCCAGAGAATCGTCCATTTAGTTCAAGTAAATTTCTTTTTTTTAAACAAATTAACTGCAAAATAATAAATCTTTTGTCTTTAAATTTAATTAGTTCAATAAAATTCCCTACTATTGCTACATCATTGCGATTTAGGCATTTAACCACATGGTAGAAGACTATGTATCCACATTAAATACAGATTTTAAAATTACTTTAATTTATTGAAAAATTGTGTATTTGACAGCAAATTATATATTCCGATACATCTCAAAATATGCATCTCAAAATATGAATATCTCTCATATAACTATTATAAAATAAATTACATATAACTTAGCTTTTCAAGCAGTACAATTTAAGTTAACTTATTTTAAAATTGGAAGGGAAAGTGAAAAGGGGAATAAAAGACTAAATAATGCAAGAGTAAAAATTGTATAATTCTAACATTTGGATAATTCTTATTTGAAGGTTCATTAAAATATGCTTTCTACTTTTGTGAATATTGTAAAAATTTCATAGTAACAACCTTAAGAGGTTATTGATAGATTCTAGTAAGATGTGTGTTATAGTAGCTGAAAAGGCTTCTAGCTATAAAAAAGAATAAAATTATGTTACCATCATATACTATACTAGACTGTATATATCACTGGTATTTCTTTCTGCAATATATTGTAATATACTTGCCTACCATATTTTAGAAAATGTGATTTAATTAAATGTTTTCTTCTAAATCAATGTGTATGCCTTGAAATTTTTAAATAATAAAAAAGCCATTCATTCTTGATATACTATACAGAAAAATTAAATGTACTTGTCATCATTTTCTTTACTCAGATAGTACTTTCTAAGTTGTCATGCATTTTAACAAGATCATTACCAATTTGAATGATTTGCTAGATGACAATATTAAACTTAAGTCCATCTTGACTAAGTCTCATTTTTGACATATATTTACAAAGAAAATACATTTTACTAATTGTTTTTGTCCTAAAGTTGACAAAATTTTGTCACTATCCTTCTAGTAGGTGAGAGTTTTATTTTTCAAGTGTATACTTTGTCATTTTGAGCTACTAGATTTGCTAAAAAGGAACAGTAAGAAGAACATGTTTGAATATGTGAGAGAAAGTGAAAGAAAGAGAAATAGGGAGATGGATGTGTTTTCCTGTATTACATAAATATTATTAAAAGTTGCTTCAGCTAATTTGACAACTCTCTTTGTTATATTATTAAATATTGGAATACTGTGAGAATTTTAATAAATTTTGTATCCTAATTCTAAATTTGCTCTTTGGTTCTATATTATATCCAGAACATCAAACCATGCTCTAAAAGCCAAATGAAATATCCATAAGTCATCATGGCATAGTTCTTAAAAATTAAAAAAATTTTTGAAATAGCTATAAATATTTATTTATGGATACTTAATTTCAGAATATGATGAAATATGTTTGAAATGTCTCTTAAAACAATGAAATATGAAAGTAGATTAGTTAGTCATATGAGAAGAAAATCATTTGAATTTTTTGTCAAAATTTTAAAAATAAATGCAATAGCTTTCAGGTTTTTTTTTTTTAATATAATCAGTATTTTTTATTATCATTTTGTAGGGTACAGTTAAGGGTTAGGTGTACAATTACGTTTCATTCAGGCACCCTATTGATAAGAGGTGTTTTCCCAGTCCCAGATAGATATTAGCTACTGTTAGTCCCATTCCCCCCCATAATTTCCCAGTACCATCAGTCATTTTCTTATAGTATTACATTGGATGTTCAAGGTCCATTATATGAGTGAAAACATGTGATATTCTGATCTTTGTTTCTGTGAGAGGTCACTCAGTATTATAGACTCTGGTTCCATCCAGGTAGCTGCGAAATTCATGATTTTGTTCTTTTTCATGGCTGCGTAGTATTCCATCGTGTATATGTACCACAATTTTTTTAATCCAGTCCTCTTTTGATGGGTAGCATGGTTGTTTCCAGGTTCTTGCTATTGTGAATAACGCTGCGATAAACATACGTGTACAGGTATCTTTTTTATAGAGTGATTTGTGTTCTTCAGGGTATATTCCCAGTAGGGGGATTGCAGAGTCATAAGGAAGGTCAATATTTAGAGCTTTCAGGAATCGCCACACTGCTTTCCACAGAGGTTGCACTAGCTTACACTCCCACCAACAGTGTAGACGTGTTCCCTTTTCACCACAGCCTCTCCAGCAGCTGTTATTTTTTGAGTTGTTGATAATTGCCATTCTGACTGGAGTTAGGTGAGATCTCAGTGAGGTTTTGATTTGCATCTCCCTTATGATTAGTGAGGTGGAGCATTTCTTCATGTGTTTGTTGGCTGCTCGAATGTCTTCTTTTGTGAAGTGTCTGTTCATATCTTTTGCCCATTTTATAATGGGGTTGCTTGTTTTCTTCTTTTCAGTACGTTTCAGTTCCTTGTAGATCCAGGATGTTAAGCCTTTGTCAGACCTAGAGTTGGCAAATACTTTTTCCCAGTCTGTAGGCTGTCTCCCTACTCTCTTGATGGTTTCTTTGGCTTTGCAGAAGCTTGTCAGTTTAATAAGGTCCCATTTGTCTATCTTCTCTCTTAAGTCCTGTGGGTTTCGGGTTTTGTACAGGAATTGGATGCCCGTTCCGATTTCCATGAGAGTATTTCCTTCCTTTTCTAAGGTTCTTATGGTTTGAGGTTTTACATTTAGGTCTCTGATCCATTTGGAGTTAACCTTTGTGCATGGGGATAGATAGGGGTCCTGTTTCAATCTTCTACATGTGGTCAACCAGTTTTCCCAGCACCATTTACTGAATAGGTTCTCCTCACCCCATTGGTAGGTGGTGGGGGCTTTGTCGAAGATGAGTTGGTTGAGGAATTGAGGTTTTGCTTCTGGAATCTCAATTCTGTTCCATTGATCTATATGCCTGTTCTTGTACCAATACCAAGCTGTTTTGATGATTGTAGCTTTATAGTAAAGTTTGAAGTCTGGTATTGTGATACCACCTACTTTGTTTTTTTTTGCTGAGGATTGTTCTGGCTATTCTTGGACGTTTGTGTTTCCATATGAATTCCTGTGTTGTTTTTTCTAGGTCAGAGAAGAATGTTATTGGTAATTTAATGGGTATTGCATTGAATTTGTAGATTGCCTTAGGTAAGATGGACATCTTCACAATGTTGATTCTTCCGATCCATGAGCATGGATATTTTTCCACTTGTTCATGTCAGCTTTGATTTCTTTGAGCAGTGTTTTGTAATTTGCATTGTAAAGGTCTTTCACGTCTCTGGTTAGGAAGATGCCAAGGTATTTCATTTTTTTGTGGCTATTGTGAATTGAATTGTGTTTTTTATTTGGGTTTCTGTTTGTTTATTATTGGTGTAGAGAAATGCGATTGTCTTTTGTACATTTATTTTGTATCCTGAGACTTTGCCAAAGGCCTTTATCAATGTAAGGAGGCCGTTAACAGATTCTCTTGGGTTTTCAAGGTACACCATCATATCATCTGCATAGAGAGATAACTTGACTTCCTCTTTTCCTATTTGAATACCTCTGATTGCCTCGTCTTCTCTGATTGCTCTAGCCAGGACTTCCAATACTATGTTGAACAGGAGAGGAGAGAGTGGGCATCCTTGTCTAGTTCCAGTTTTCAGGGAATTGGTTCCAATTTTTGTCCATTTAGGAGTATGCAGGCTGTAGGTTTCTCGTAGATGGCTTTTATTATTTTGAGGTATGTTCCCCATATGCCTAGATGTTCAAGGGTTTTTATCAAGAAGGGGTGCTGGATTTTATCAAAAGCTTTTTCTGCATCTAATGATATGATCATGTGGTTTTAGTTTTGACATCTGTTGATGTATTTAATTACATTTATGGTTTTACGAATGTTGAACCAGCCTTGCATGCCAGGAATGAAGCCTACTTGGTCATGGTGAATGATTTTTGAGATGTATTGTTGAATCCTGTTTGCTAGGATTTTGTTGAGAATTTTAGCATCTATGTTCATCAAAGATATTGGCCTGTAGTTCTCTTTCTTTGTTGGATCTTTACCTGGCTTGGGTATCAGTGTGATGTTGGCTTCATAAAATGATTTGGGGAGAGTTCCATCTTTTTCTATCGCCTGGAATACCTTCAGTAGGATTGGTATCAGCTCCTCCTTGAATGTCTTGTAGAATTCTGCTGGAAAGCCACCTGGACCAGGGTTTTTTTTTTGTAGGAAGTTTTCTTATTACGTAGTCTATTTCCTTGATTGTAATTGGTCTATTTAGGGTCTCAATTTCTTCTTGTTCCAACCTAGGTAGATTGTGTGATGTCAGAAAGTCCTCCATTTCCTTGTGGTTTTCAAGTTTGTTTCCATACAAGTGTACATAGTAGTCTCTAATGATCTTTTGTATTTCTTCAGGGTCAGACGTGACTTCATCTTTTGTGTTTATGATTATGCTTATTTGTTTTTTTTCTCGTTTTTTCTTGGTCAGTCTAGCTAGGGGACCATCGATCTTGTTTATTCTTTCAAAGAACCAGCTTTTTGTTTCATTGATTTTTTCATATCTTTTTGTCTTCTATGTCCTGGATTTGGGCTTTTATTTTGGTGATCTGGATTCTTCTGCTGAAATTAGGGTTTTTGTGGTCTTGCTTTTCAGCTTCTTTAGGTGGCTTGTTAGATTGTGAATTTCTGTTCCTTCCATTTTCTTCATGTGTGTTTGTAGGGATATAAATTCCCCTCTTACTACAGCTTTCAGGCATCCCAGAGATTTTGGTAAGATGTTTCTTCATTTTCATTTGTTTCCAGGTATCTTTTGATCCCTGTTTTGATTTCGTCATTGACCCAGGAGTTGTTTAGCATCATGCTGTTTAGTGTCCATGTCTTTGTGGGTTTTGGGGGGACTTTGTTGGTGTCAATATTTATTTTTATTCCACTGTGGTCCGAGAAGGTGTTTGGTAGAATTTCGGTCCTTTTAAATTTGCTTATACTTGATTTATGGCCGAGTATGTGGTCGATCTTAGAATATGTTCCATGTGGTGATGAGTAGAATGTGCATTCTGTGGTCTTTGGATGGAGTGTTCTGTAGGTATCAATTAAGTCCATTTGGTCCAAGGTCACATTGAGGTTCCGGATCTCCTTGCTGATTTTTTGTCCTGATGATCTGTCTAGGGTTGTGAGTGGGGTATTAAAGTCCCCAGTTATGATAGTGGTAGAGTCAATATCTTTCTTTAGTTTTCCAAGAAGTTGCTTTATGAAAGTTGGTGCACCTATGTTGGGTGCATATATGTTTAGGATAGATATTTCTTGTTGATGGATTGTACCTTTTATCATTATGTAGTGACCTTTTGTATCTTTTTTGATTTTTAATAGTTTGAAGGATATTTTGTCTGAAATTAAGATGGCTACTCCTCCTTTCTTTTGTATTCCGTTCGCCTGAAAGATTATTTCCCATCCTCTTGCCTTGAGTCTGTGGGTGTCCTTTCTAGTGAGGTGAGTCTCTTGAAGGCAATAGATTGTTGCCTGATGTTATTTTATCCATTTTGCCAATCTATGTCTTTTCAGTGGTGCATTTAGTCTGTTCACATTTAGGCTAATAATTGAAATGCAAGAGTTGATCCCTGTCATAAGGTTCTTACAGAGTTGTTACTGTTTATTTGTTGTCTTTCTTTGGGTTTTGGAGTTGGTTCAGGTGTGTTTTTAATCTTTTGCCTGTACTCTTGTGAAGAATGCTGATGTTCTTTTTTCTTTTTCTTCTGTGTTCAGTACTTTCTTGAGTGTTTCTTGTAGCGGTGGTCTGGTGGCAGCGTAGGTTCTTAGGGATTGGATGTCTGGAAAAGATTTTAATTCTCCCTCACTAATGAAGCTTAGTTTAGCTGGGTAGGTTATTCTTGGTTGAAATTGTTTCTCTTTTAGTACTTTGAAGATAGGGCTCCAGGCTCTCCTGGCCTGAAGGGTTTCTGTGGATAAATCTGCTGCTATTCGGATTGGTTTTCCCTGGTAGGTAGTCTGGCCTTTTTCTCTTGCTGCCTTTAGGATTTTTCCTTTCATAGCTACTTTGTTTAGGCGAATTATTATGTGTCTGGGAGTTGGTCTTCTCGTTTGTTGTCTTGCAGGGGTTCTCTGAATCTCTTGTGTTTGAATTTTTTCATCTTTACTGAGATGAGGGAAGTTTTCTTGAATGATTTCATGGAATGTTTGTTCCAGTGTGGCTTCTGTTTCTCTTTCTGCCTCAGGAAGCCCAATTATTCTCAGTTTGGTCTCTTGAAGTGATCATTCATCTCTTGCAGGTTTTGTTCTGTCTTTTTGAGCTTCTTTTCTATGCTTTTGACAGTTTGGGTTAGTTCTGTGTTTTGGGTTCGAGCTCTGAGATTCTTTCTTCTGCTTGGCTGATTCTGCTTTCCATGCTTATTAGTCTGTTGTTCATTTCCATCACAGTATTCTTTACTGCTGTCATTTCTGACAACAGCTCCTTCCTATTTTCCTCTTGTCTCTCCTCAATTTTTTAATTCTCTCCATTAATGTTTTGATGTCTGGGTTTGTTGCATGTAGCCAGTCATTCTGGGGACTCTTCATTGTCTGTGTTCCAGAATCTGTTTTCTCATTGTCTGATCTCCCAGGGGTCTGTGTAAGACCTATATTCTTCTTTTGGTTTTTCTTCATTTGTGCAGTTTTTCCACTTCCCTACTTCTTCCTTCCCTCCACGTCACCGTCTTCTTTAATTTTGTTTTCCAGGGGTAAAGGGACTGGTTTTACTTCTGTTCATTCAATCTCCCATTCTTTATGTATGTCGTCTTACTTTGTTCAATTTTGAAGTTGCACTGTAGGTTGGAGGTGGTCCTTTTTGCAGTTTTGAGATGTATTTAAGGGGAAAGCTGTGATTCAAAATCTGTCTGCAGGTCCTGGTGTTCGCTGACAGGCGTGTGGATAATGTGGAACCCACTTCCCACTGCCCTGGAGTCTGTCCGTGCAGTGAGGCTGTAAGTTTACTCCCTGAAATAAAATGTGGTTAGCAGGGGGGAGAGAATGGAGCAGATAGTGGGTTGAAGAGGGGAGTGGAGAGATAGAGGAGTAAGGGAGGAAACTAACGAGTGTGCCAACAAATAGAGAGAGAGGTCTATACTGAAACAGTTAAAAACGATGGACCACAGCTACAGTCGAACCAACTCTCATACAACCACAAATAAAACATATCGTGATGCTAACATACCCGCTATCCAACCACCTTATTGGTGTGCTGTTCCTCTATACAAAGACATGGTTTACAGACAGAAGAAAAGAGAAGAAAAGGAAAAGGAAAGAGAAAAAAGGGGAACAATACTGTAGGAATAGAATTAAGTCATTAAACTAATAGAATCAATGAAGCACACTCTGAGACCTTTCGTTTAAGTCCAATGTCCTTTCAGGTCTGATTTCTAGTTTTCTTTTCAAGCTGGTGAATTAGTTTGCAGTTAGAGTCAATTGCCCCTGATCTGCTGTGAAGGACAGTTCAGTTCAACCTTCCTTCAGCAGTTTGGTCTATGTCTTTATCAGCTTATTTCTCCCATTTCGGTGTTGTTACCTTGAGTCGCCAGCAGGTGGTGCTATCTCATCTGCTCGCCCCAGAGGGGTGAGGCCGGACAGGAACAAGATGGCTGCCTGCCTCCGAGCAGGCAACAGAAGCCTCACGTGAGCCAGCAGCACAATCTCAGACACAGGAGATTTGGCAGCAATCCCTGCAGATCTTCCTTGAAGCCGATTTGTGTGGATCTCCTCTCGGGCCGGGTTGTGATGAGCTGTGCGGGCCGAGCGCCGGGGCGCCGGGAGCGCCGGGGCACCGGGAGCGCCGGGGGGCCGGAGGCGGGAGCCGCTTTCAGGTTTTTATAAAAGGTCTAGTAATCAGGGTTATAGTTGAGAAAACATAATTGTCTTTCTATACCAAAACCCTAAAAGATAAAACTTTGAAATATTTATTTGTACTTATCTTTTTAAAGATGTAAAAAATGTGATACACTATATAAAAATTATCAATAAAAATCAAATCACAAAATATGATTTTTAAAAATTTTAATTATAATTAAAATCTTAAAGCATGGATATTGATTCTCTCTCTTTTTCAAAAGAAAAAAATGCTTTCTACTGTAAAAAGTGAACTGGCTGACTACACATTTAAGTATCAATCTCTCCACATAATAAATTTTGGGATATCACTATTAACATATTTAAAATTGATCATTTATACTTTTGCAATCTGCAAAAAGCAAAATTTATCTTACATCTATTTCCATATATGTCCTAAAATATTTTAAATAATTTTCTATGTAGAATGATTTTTATCTCATAACTCTTCAAACTTTCTTAGTGCTCAGTCTAAATTTTTCTAAGGCAAACTGAATCTTCTTGTGTAAATTGGAAAATATCAGACAATAATTATAGTGTACATATTTATGCAAATTGATGAAAGTGGAGATGAAGTAAGATAAGATAATTTAGTTACATCATGTTAACCTTTCCTGTCAACAATGGTAATGTGCAAATTGAGAATTACAGCCAGTTAAGGAAGCATGACAAAGGAGCTGCTCAATGAAGAAGCCCCCAAACAGCGTTGGATCACTTGGATTGTCATATTAAGAAGAATATTAAGATATGGGCTAGGGATAGTGGTTCATACCTGTAATCCTAACACTTTGGAGACCAAAGCAAGAGGATTGATTGAGGCCAGAAATTTGAGACCAGCTTCGGCAACATAGTGAAATCTCATCACTACCAAAAAAAAAAAAAACCTTAAAAAAAGTAGATATTGTAATTAGTTGTGTAATATTGTTTATATACCAATCTGTATAAAGAAGCATTCTAGTCTGTATTGCTGGTTTATCATTACAATAAGCAGTAACTCAGAAGAAAATAATAATATAATAATATTTTTCTCTATAATCAATGTATATCAAACAGCTCTCAGTTTCTTAATTTATTTTATCTCTCAAGGACCTTAATTCCAGAAAGAAGAGTCCTGGCTAATGTAAAACAAGTATTTTAGTCTTCAGAATAAACATATTTTCCACTATATTTATGACACACTATTGTTTTACTTTGGTTAACAGTGATCAACTGAAAAGTTGCTTGAAATAAAATTTAACTAACATTTGCAGTGGCCATACTCATTTGAAATGTCGCAGAATGACCTAGGTAAAGATGGGCAAACATTCCTACTTGACTGATTAACACATTTCTGAGAAATGTTGAATATGACCAGGGAAACAAGACTAAATTGCATGACTAAACAGATACTGAGGCAAACCCATATACAGTTTTTAGATACACACCAATCTGAAATGTAGTAGATATTCACATGAAAAATATATGAATTCAGAAGTTATAGAAAAAACTGGGAGTGATGCAAAATAAAAATAATTTATCTAGTATTTCTGGAATCAGTTTAGGGAGTCCATAGTGATTATGTAAAGAGAACCACATTTTTTTTCTGTGTATTGATATACCAGTTCCACATGTATTTAACTATCTTAACAGTCAAATCATTATGATGTTAAAAAAAATTTCTCATTTCTAGAATAAATTTGGGGTTTTTTGATCCATGATAATAATATTGCAATATTAATAAGCTCAAGCTGAAAATCAGATGTATATGTCAGAATGTATTATCAATGGGACTGTGTTAAAACCAAATAAAATATGCTAAGAATGATTAAGTTTGCACTATCTGTATTATTTCTGCCTTTCAAGGACATATAATTGAGAATTAATGTAGGTTATTACAAGATATCATAGCATGTCTTTGTTTATCATGCATTATTTTCTAACTTTTTCCCTGCAGTCCCTTACCTCTTTTTTAAAAACTCTTCAACCAAATTGAATTGAATAAATCATCTATAATATTTGTTGTAAAATCTCACAAACTGGTATTTTCTCATTTTTTTTTTAAAAAAGTTTGGTTTTTTAGTAGCAAGTAGGACTACAAATGGCACAAAAATGAAAATTTCTAATATGCCTGTGAATCTGAATTGGCTCATATGCAAATGATGTATGTTTAATGCTGTGTTTGACTCAAGTAAACCCACACATTATCAATTTTCATAGAAAGCAATTTGCATCAATCACTTCCAGATATAGTAGTTTCCAGATATAGTACTATGTAAGGCACATTACTCTCAGTCACATATGTTAATATTCTAATAGTAATATTTTAATATGTTACCTGGTACAAATTTTAGAAAATTATTTAGTTATGTGAATGGAGATCTCTGCAAGTTTGAGTCACTGCAGTAAGATAGCCATTTCAAAAAGAAAAAACCTAAGAAATAACATAAGCACTCTCTGGAAATAGCAAAAGTAAAATGAAAAAGAAGAGAGAAAACATACCAATTTTATATTTTGGAAACATGTTGGTTTGATGCCATGTATTAGAAGGTAAAATAAATTAGATTAAGAAGTAAGTATTTTTAAATGGATATAGATTCATGATTTTCATTTGAAAGAGTCGAGAAATACTGCAGAGCAAATGGGTGATACATTTGTAGGTACCAGTAAATTTTGGGTTTAAAGTTTCAATAGAATGTAGAATTATTTTTCTCTTTCACCTTTTATCCATGGGTGATATTGCTAATTCATTATAGTATTTTTTTCTCAAAGAATACATGTTTGGCCTTACAATCCTTTTCAATGTAGCATTTGGGGTAATTACTGTGAAACAATGAAAACTGGCATTTATGAAAACCATCCACCATGCTTAGTCTGGTACCAAAGAATTATGAACGGTCAAATGAGAGAATAATATTCAAGTAAGGACCAGAAGTATCACAAACCCTAATTTTGCAACAATACAAGTTCCAGGTCAGCTTTCTAACTGAATGCCTTGCTACCTGATTAGACATGACAATGAGCTTTTCATTACTGAGCAGAAATGTTCTAGAAGGAAAAAGATTAGTCATGGTTTTATTTGGGAGAGACCGTACTAACCTTCCCATTGAGAACAGGTTTAACATTTGTAGAATACTTAGTGATACACACACACACACACACACACACACACACAAAACACACACACACACACACAGTTCTTATGCTAAGCAATACATACCCACAAAATTTTCTTTACTGTATTCTACATTTGTGGAAACCAAAATTGTGACACTATTGCCCTTCTTCATTATCATGTATAAGATTGAAACCCCATCCGTTTTCCCCAAAAAATATAGGGGGTTTGGTTGAGTAATGTAGATTTCCAAGACAGGCTGATTTTATAAATTTGGAGGCTACTGAAATTCTAGTTATTGAGTCACTTTCTGGGCAAAAAAGAAAAAGAAAACTAGAAAGATTGTCAATGCTCTAAAGCAAATGACAAGTAGCTTCCAGACAGTCTCTCAGGTACTTATTTAAAATATAGCAATACTTCAAACTTCAACCTCACTTAAGTAAAGTACTTAAATAGAGTAAAGGGTCAAGTATAGAACTCTGTAGAGAATACAGAGTCTCAAGGAGGAAGAGAAAAGCATGTCAAAGGTGTATAAAAGAAAGCTGCAGAGTAAAATATTATATAATTCTAAAAGCATAGTGTTGTAAGATAAACAAAGTGGATCAAAAAATGATTGAGATTACATCTTTCCTCTTGAAATATCAAAGCAGATTTTAAATAATAAACTCATAACATTAATTGGAAATGAGAAAACATGCCTACAAATAATCAGCAATATTGAAAAAATTCTAAAAGTTTGAAAGAATATAGAATGAAACCAAGGAAGAAATCTCAATAAAATATGCCCACAAAATGTGGGTGTGGCTTCAGGGATGCTGTACACTCACGACAACTACAAAGAATAAATTGGGGAGATCAGGTGAGTGTGAGATGTATAAATGCAGCTACAACATCTATGATGTTTATTTTTATGTGACTACCTAGAGGGTTATTTGGGATTCAATTAACTTATTTTATTTATTTTTTTATTTATTTATTTATTTATTTTTGAGTTGGAGTCTTACTCTGTCGCCCCGACTGGAGTGCAGTGGCCACTCCCAGCCACCGCAGCCTCGACCTGCTGGGCTCGGCGATCCTTCTGCCTCAGGCTTCCAAGTAACGGGAATTACAGGCACACGCTACCACGCCCGCTCATTTTGATTTATTGTAGAGAAGAGGAATTGCCAAATTGCCCAGGCGGGTCTCGAACCCACGGGCTCAGACAATTCATTCACCTCAGCCCCCCAAGGCGTGGGATTACAGGCTGAGCCACCGAGCCTGGCTCAATTAACTTTTAAATTAGTGAGCTTTGAGTAAGAATATTATACTACCTGATGGGGGTGGACCATATACACTCAGTTGAAGGCTTAAATAGAAAAAAAAGGCTAGCCGACCTCAAACAAGAGAGAATTCCCATCACACTGCCATCAGACTAGAACTGCACTGTTGGATCTTCTTGGTGTCCAGCCATCTTTCATCTTCGGGGACAATCCCAGGCCCATAAAACAGATCTTGGACTCACTAGCCACCATAATACATGAGAAAAATGAATATAATAAATTCTATATGTCGATATGTATACACACATGTGAATATATATGTGTATACATGCGGGGGAATCCCCCGACAACCAGAATTTATTTATAAAAAATTGTGAATTGCAGGGTTTAAAACATCAATGTTTTGATACAATGAATTTATGGAGATGGCTTGTTCCACTGTTTAAAACAGTTTTTGAATTCATTGATTTTGATGCCTTTTAGTGAGTCTGCCTTTTTTCCCCCACTGCTTTTACATCTGCAAAACGTTTCCCTTTGAGGACTTTTTCTATCTGGGTAAACAAAAAAAAGTGGCTGGCTGGGGCAAGATTGGGTGAATGAGGAGGGTGGGGTATAAGGGTCATGCCATTTGTGGTCAAAAATTACTGACTACAGCACAGTGTAGTCAGGTGCTCTCTTAACTCACCCTTCATAAAATGAGTCAGCATGTTAAAGGGAATCTCAAAAAAAACTCACCAAAGTCAAACAGTCTCTCACAACAAGGCTAACCGGTACACTGATGCTGATAGGTTTCTAAAGCACTTACCTAGCAGAGGAAGCCGGTACTACAAGGGACTAACCCTCCAGAAAATGAAATTACTTTTTGGAGTGGTTTTCCCCCCGTATATCCTGTTTATGCTGTTTCTCTGGATAACCAACTAATGTAATCATACAAGAAATAAGAACTAGATATTACAAAAAAGAAATAATTAAGAACTTTAAAAAAAGATAAATATACTTGACATGAAATACCTTAAGTAAGCAAACAGCTAAATAGACATCTGTATATCAAATTAGTGAACTGACATATCAAGGCAAATAATTTTTTCAGGACACATTATAATATGATGATGAGAAAATGGAAAATATAAAATGAGAGCTAAGATATACAAGATACAGTTGGTTCAATTTTCTTCTAATAAGAAGTCAGAGGAATAAACAGGAAATAGAAAAACTAGTAAACAAAATCTTTAGATTTAAAAAAAAAGGCACAAAATTTATCTTGAAAACTCACATACAGTAGCAATCAATTAAAATAATAATAATAGTAATAATAATAAAATATTTATACCACTAGTATAAAAAAGGGAAAAAAAAAGCTAACCTATATAGAGAGATAATATACAGACATACAAATATACACATATACAACAGAAGAGAAAATAAAAATAGGGTATAACACTTCAAAGGGTATAACACTCAGAAAACACTGAATATGTAGTCATTTGAAGGGATGAATATTCTTTATCCAATTAATTATTTTGAGAAAGCAATTAATCTAGTAAGAAATCAATTAACTATAAATATAATAATTTATAATTGTACTAGTAATTCTGTTCCATTGATGTATATTTCTAGTCCTTGGGACAGCACCTTCCTTTCCTGATAATTGTAGCTTTTTAGCAAGTTTTAAAATTGGGAAGTAAAATTTCTTTATCTTTGATCTTCTATTCCAAAATTGTTTTGGCTATTTTAGGGTTTTGCATTTCTATAAAAATTGTTGATCTGTTTGCCAATTTTTAAAAACCCATGTTGTATTAACAATAGGGGTTATGTTTCCTCTATGGATCAGTTTGAATAAAAGTATTATCTTTATTGTATTGAGTTTTCTAAACCACAAACATGTAATGTCCTTGCATTTATTCAGATATTCTTTAATTTCCTCATTAAAGTTTTGCAATTTTCTCCCATTTAAGTACTAACTGGGCCCCAACCCAGTTTAGCTTCCAAGATCAGATGAGATTGGTCATGTTCAGGATGGTATGTCCATAGACAAAATTTTGTAATTTTTTTTTAAAAAATTGTAAAAGTATTATATTCTTTTTGATACAATTACAAATGGAATTGTATTTTTAATTTGATTTTTGTATTGCTTGCTAGTCATGTGGAAGATAATTGCTTTTGTATATTGACCTCTCTTCCTGTAACCTTTCTCTACTTATGCTATAATTTTGCTTATATAAATATTCTTTTAATAAAACTTTTTTCCCATTTAATCAGTTTGAATCATCTTTTTTGCTTACCATGAAAATATTTTTTTGCACTTCCCTACTTTAAGAATTAGAAGAGGAAAAAATTTACACATATGGAAAATATTTGAAAATCAAACATAACTATTTATAAGATTCTTCATAAACAAAGACTTGAAAAAATTTGGGCCCTATTAACTATAGAAATGCTATCTACTAAATACTAGAACTCACAATTATTGTCATTATGCAGACTTGTACTACAGTCATGATTAATGCATCAGAATTAAACAAATAAAACATGTTTATATATCAGAAATAAATAAAAACATTGCTTATACGTAAAAAATCTTCTATCTAGAAAATTCAAGGAAGCAATAAAAAACTAGGACTGGTAAGAAAGTGCAGAAGGATACTACAAAAAAATAATATAAAATAAGTAAACTATGTAGTCCAAAAGAGTGGCAAAAAAAAAGAAAAAAACTATAAATCAGATAAAAAAAGAACTCAATTACAATGACCAATTTCATAATACATTCAAATGCAAACTTAATCAGAGTAAACTTAGGCTAAAAAAATCAAAAAGAAATGTTAAAATTATCAAAAGACAAAAAAATGAATTTATTGTTAAGGTGACAATTCTTTATAATAAGTTATAAACTGAATATAATACCAAACCAAATTGTAATAAAATATACATGCATAATAAATATAACAATGATTTATATACTTTGATAAAGAGACTAAGGAAACATTGTGATTTAAAACAATGCCATTCTAGACTTGAAGGCATGAAGCCACTGTAGGTGAGTTTGTGTTCACTATCTGGATCAACTGACCTGGTTTGAATTCATTGCTGTACAGAATGAAAATGTAGCAATTAATCAAAACTATGAGTGATTGTGTGATTTTGGAAGGGACTTTTTCTTTTAAAAAATTTATAAAACGTGATGGTTATATATTTGGTATTTTTTTAGAACTAAATAAAAAAGTTCATTGGAATATTTTGAAATAAAAAAACTACTTACATATAAATACCATATTTACATATCTATTAATGTATATATTTATAGAGAAATTTAGTATATAAAAATGCATAATCATTGGCGTAAAGATAATTGGTAATAGTTTTTATCATAATATAAATATATTTGAATGTTGTTATTAATAGCTAATTAAATAGAATATTTTTAAAATAGTAACTTTTAGCAAATACATACAGAAAAATAGACATTCTGGAAAAAAGATAGGTAAGGTGTTACCAAGATGGCCACCATGAAGTAGCAGACTGGCACTTCTCTTGGCAAGCAAGGCAGAAAGTATTGACCCAGACACCAATAGACAGGAGCATCTCCAGATGAAACACTGTGCACCGAGTAAAGTTCTCTGAATAATAGAGACCAGAAAGTAATGGTAGATGTGGAAATCTGGGCATCCCATCTCCCACTGTACCCCAGGCTCACACAAGAACTGAAGCCCTGCCTGGTGAATGAAAATGTGAGTAAACCAAGGACACTTTGGAATGGTTCTCCCCCTTCCAGCTATATGCAGATTATCAGTTTCACACAGAAAAATTCCTGCAGGACACAGTGGTGGTCAACTATAGCCCAAGTGGAATGGGAGAAAAAAACCTGTGCTGGGTCAGTCAGCATGAGCGCTGGCAAGTAGGGGAATCTGACTGACCAGCAGCTAGTGGCCATCTTCCTACCCAGATAAGGAAGAGCCACCTCAAAGCCCTGCATCCCTGCAGGGCAGAACCTGCCCCCTCCTCCTCAACAGAGAACTTCCTCTATTTCAAAAGCAGAGTGCAGTCATGAACAGGGAAGAAGCAACACAAAAGACACCTGAAGGCTTTCTCAGAGGAAAACTCCTAGGTTACAAACCTTAGACAGCAGATGCTGACCAATTCTCCTGCTTGCTCTCTGCAGAGTGCTAACAGCAGGGTCTGAAAGTTAATCTTGACTAGTTTAGCAGGGGGGGGAAAATTTGCAATGACAGAAACCTGCCATAAGGTGGAGCAAGGAACAGAAGTGAATGTCCCTCTTCTCACTGAGTGACCCAGATTGAATTGTAGAAAGGGCCCTAAAACAGAGGGCAATTGAATAGTTTTGGAGTGATAATTAAAAAAGGAAAAATAGAGAGTGAAGAGAGGTCTGTCACAGATGAGAGAAAATCAACAAAGAAATACAGGCAACTCTCAGAGCCATAAAGAGACAGCATTCGAAAAAAGCAACTATCAGAGCACAATCAATGGAAACCCCCCAGAACAATCTGTCTGAGATGATAGTCAAGGAAATCAGAGATTGGAGCGCAAAAATGAACAGAAACCAAGAGAAACTAGAAGCAAAACTCACTGATGTTGTACAAGAAGTAAAAGAGGAGTTGGCCAGTTTCAGAAAAGCCCATTCTAATATAATGGATATGAAAACCTTAATCCTGCAAATAAAGAACACAATAACAAGCACAGGTAGCAGAGTTAATCAGGCAGAGGAAAGATTTTTCAGAGTTTGAAGGCCAAAAATGGAATTAACCCATCCTGTCAAAAAGAAAAGAGGGAGGTAGCTCAAAAGAATAAGCAAAGCCTCTGAGAGATGTGAGACTATATCAAGAAGCCAAATCTATACCTGATTTGTATCTCTGAAGCAGAAAAGAAAACTGAGAACATCAAGGAGCAAATATTTCATGAGGTCATCCAAGAAAACTTCCTACATCTTGCTAGAGTGATGACCATCCAAACAAAAGAGATTCAGAGAACCTCTACAAAGTATCATATGAGAAGACCATCCCCAGTGAAAATAATAATCCACATCTACAAAATAAGCATGAGAGAAAAAATTCTAAAGATAGCAATAAAGAAAGTTCAGATTGCCTACCAGGGAAGATCCATCAGAATCACTCCAGACTTATCTGAGAAACACTACAAGCCAGAAGGGACTGGAGTTGAATTTTAAACATTTTTAAGGATAAGCAATTACAGCCAATATTTTTCTTTCCCCCCAAGCAAAGCTTCATCAGTAATAGAGAACTAAGATCCTTCCCAGACAACTAATCCCTAAGAAAATATGCTGCCTCCAGACTAGCCCTCCAGGAGACACTTGAGAAGGTTTTGAATACAGAAGAAAAAAGAAAGAAATGGTCATACCCATTACAAAATTACAGGCCTGCACAGAGTTAGAAAAGCATACAGACCACTCAAAAAAAAAAGCACACATAAAACACAAAAGTAAAAAGGAAACAAAACAACACTCTAAAAGCGTTGTGACACATTTTAATAATCAATTAGAATGTGAATGGCCTAAATACACCACTGAAGAGACATGGGGTGGCAAATTGGATTAAGAAGCATAATCCAACAGTCTGCTGCCTCCAGGAAAGTTGTCTCACCACAAAGGACAGCCACTGGCTCAAAGTTGGAGATTGGAAAACAATCTCTTGGGCAAATGGAAGACAGAAGAGGGCAGGTGTAGCTATTCTGATATCATACAAAGTAGTCTTCAAAACCCTCAAAAGTTTAAAAAGACATGAGATGACACTATATAATGATAAAAAGCTCAATCCACCAGTAAGAAATATCTATCCTAAGCACATATACACCCAACACAGGAGAACCAGGTTTTATAAAACAACTAAGTAAATTAAGAGAGGATATTGAGTCTCACATAATCATAATTGGAGACCTAAATACCCCACTAACAGCTTTAGATAGATAATCAAGGAAAAAACAAACAAGCAAACAAAAACACAAGGAGATCCATAACTTAAACTCAATGTTTAAGCAAATGGATTTCATAGCCGTCTACAAACCACTCTAACCAAAACCAACAGACTACACAATCTACTCATTAGCACATGAAACATACTCCAAGATCAATCACATTCTTTGACATAAATCAAACCTAAAGAAATATCAAAAAATTGAAATAGTACCATGCGTTTTTCAGATAACAGTGGAATAAAAATAAATATCTCCACCAACAAAATTCTCACCCAAACACATAAAAACATGAACACTAAACAACATGCCACTGAAAGACTGCTGGGGTTTAAAACTGAAATCAAGGCAGAAATGAAATAGTACAAAATTTATGTGGAAAAGGCAGTTGCATTTTTATACACCAGCAAGAAGCAGACAGGGAACCAAATAAAAAGCACAATCTCATTCACAGTTGCCACAAAAAAATAAAATATCTTGGCATTTACCTAACAAGAGAAGTAGAGATCTTTACAAGAACTACAAAATGCTGCTCAAAAAAACGAAGGATAAAACAAAGAGAATAGCATCCCATGCTATGGGTTGGAAGAATCAGTATTGTCAAGATGTCCATCCTATCCAAAGTAATCTACAGATTCAATGCAATACCATCAAAATACCAATATCATTATTTCACACCCAGAAATGGCAATACAAAAATTCATATAGAAACAAAAAGAAATGAATAGTTTAAAAAAATCCTCAGCAAAAAGAACAAAGAGAAAGGTATCACACTTCCAGACTTTAAAATTTATTACGAGGTTATAGGATCCCAAGCACCCTAGTATTGTTACAAGAATAGGCAAATAGAGCAAAGGGAAAAGGACAGAAATTCTGGAATCAAGAACACAATCTCTCACAAACTCATCTTTAACAAACTTATTCATAACAATCATTGGGAAAAGGAGACCATATTTTACAAATGGTACTGGGGAAACTGGCTGCCCACATGCAGAAGAGTGAAACTGGACCGCTATCTATAACAATATACAAAAATCAACAAAAAATGGTTCAAAGACCTAAATGCAAAACCTCTAACTATAAGAAGTTTAGAAGAAAACATAGAAAATACCCTTGTATGCATCAGAGTAGGCAACAAATTATTGACCAAATTCCCCAAAATTTAATACCATAAAAACTAAGATAGAGCAAATAGGACCTCATCAAACTGAAAAACTTTAGCACAGCAAAAGAAACCATCAAGAAAGTAAAGAGACAACTCACAGAATGTGAAAAAATATTTGCAAATTATGCATCTGATAAAGGTCTAACATCTAGGATTTACGAGGAATACAAATGAATTGAAAGAAAAGAAACTAACAACCCCATTAAAAAATGGGCAACAGCGGGCTCGGTGGCTCAGCCTGTAATCCCGCACCTTTGGGAGGCTGAGGTGAGTGGATTGCCTGAGCCCCGGGTTCAAGACCCGCCTGGGCAACTTAGCGAGACCTCATCTCTACAATAAATCAAATATCAGCCGTGCATGGTAGCGCGCACATGTAATTCCAGCTACTTGGAAGGCTGAGGCGGAAGGATCGCCAGAGCTCAGCAGGTGGAGGCTGCGGTGGCCAGGAGCGGCCACTGCACTCCAGTCTGGACGACAAAGTGAGACTCCCACTCAAAAAAAAAGTGGGCAACAGACATGAACAAACACTTCTCAAAAGATGACATACAAGCAGCCCAACAGACACATAAAACACTGTTCAGCCTCACTAATCATCAAAAAAATGTAAATCAAAACTATAATGAGAGACCACCTAACTCCAGTAAGGATGGCTATCATTAAGTCAGAGAGCGGCAGGTGCTAGTGCAGCTGCAGACAAAAGGTAATATTTCTACACTGTTGGGAGGAGTGCAAACTAGTTCAGCCTCCATGGAAAGCAACATGGTGATTCATAAAATAATTAAAACTTTGCCCTTTCCCTACAATCCAACAATCCCTATCCTGGAAATATACCCAGAAGAACATAAATTATTCTACAAAAAAGACACCTGCACATCCATGTTCAATGCCACTGTATTCACGATAGTAAAAGCATGGAATCTCTACTGCCCATTGAAAGTGGACTGGATAAAGAAAATGTGCTACATATAGTATTAGGCAGTCATAAAGACCAAAATTCATGGACTTCACAGCAAATTGGATGAAATTGGAGACCATCATACTAAGTGATATATCACAGAAACAAAGAACTGAATACCACATGTTCTCACTTATAAGTGGGCCCGAACCATCGTCACATTAGCATGAGGGTGGGATCAGCAGCCACTAGGCACTGCTAAGGGAGGAAAGGATAGGAAAATGAGGGGCATGTGACAACACAAAGGGTACCTGGTCCACTAACCAGGTAGTGAAGGCCACCTAGATGCCCAAACTTCACCTGCATGCAGCCTACTTATGTAGTTAATCCTTACTTGTACCCCACAAATTTTTTTTTAAAAAAATAGGAAAAAGAAAATTGTGATTTGCCATTCTTGCCATCAAAAGAGTGATACAAGTCAGAGGTAAAATTGAGCTTCAACGATGCAGAATGGAGAAATCTTCCACCATCCAAGTGCTCACCCACAATCTTCAGTTTGGAATATTCTTTGTTTTTTTAATTGGAATCTCACTCTGTTACCCAGGCTGAAGTCATGGTAGGCTCATGACTACTGGTGCCTTAGCCTGCTGTGCTCAGGCAATTCTTCTGCCTCAGCTTCCCAAGTAGCTGGTACTATAGGCACAAACCATCATGCCTGGCTAATTGTTTAATTCATTGTAGAGGTGAGGTCTTGCCATGTTGCCCAGGCTGGTCTTGAACTCCTGAGCTCAGGTAACCCTCTCATCTTGGCCCTTTTAAAGAACTGGGAATACAGACATCAGCCACCATGGCTAGCCTTGAAATATTCTTATGTTGTTGATGTTATACTGCAATAAAGTTGCATAGAAATAAAAGGGAAAATTTCCCGCAAATTAGTCAGTGACAAACTCAAAGATACAAAGAATTCAAGGCAACTATTTCCACTTGGGAGAAAATCTGAGAAGTTTGAGAATATATTTCACAACAGAAAGACAGTAATTATTTATAAGACTTTGCGCTGTGTACAAAAACTTTCTTCTTCGGGACTTTGTTTTGTACTGTAGATCTGTGTTTTCATACTAATGTATTCTTGAATAGTGTAGCTAGCAAAATAAACATTGTTTGCATCTCTTGGTCTCACTATTTATCTTTTGATTTTGTTACTACATAAAAGGAACACTTAGAAGGAGGGCATATGTGAGACAACATCTTGATAAAGTAGCAGGCAATGAGTGGGTCCTTTAAAAATAATTGATTGACCTCCATAAAGGGTAAATATTAAACTAAAATACACTGATTCATAAAGATCTAGTATATAAAAGCCAAGGGTAATATAACAAAAAGACCGGGTTTCCCGGTACGTTGAATCATGTGCTACCCTAAGGAAACAAAAAATATTGTTTCTCAAATAAGAAAATGGAAGTATGAAGGCAGGGGGCCCCGCACAGAGTGCTCCTGCAAGGTTGAGCTATGGCAATAACTGTGATCATAGATCAACATAGATTGCATAAGAATATCAACTATAGAGATATAGCAAATCATCCTAGTAAAATTCTCCCAGGCAATCCTGGAATTGGTTGTAAATTAGAAATTGTTATTTTAGTTGAAGTGGAAGCTCTTGGAATAATGCAGGTGACATGGGAAAACAAAATAACAAAAGGAATTATACTTCTCTTTCTAAGTCTCAGAGATATACAATGAAAATGCATAGTGTGAACATTATGATGTTTAAGAAGTGTTCATTGTCTTTAAGTATTTATGGTGATAAATTAGGTGTGCATAGAGAGGTAGTATTTTTTGCTCACACCAGAAAGGTGACTTGGTAACCTGAGAGCCACAGTCTCTGCCTTTGCTTCAGAAGTCCAAGAACAGTATTAATCTGATTATGAAAGTTAAATAAAGGGGATACCCTAAAGGTTAGCAAAGAAAATGGCCTAATGCTTTTATAAAAGATTTTGTTCTAAAGGGAAAATGAAAGAACTCCCTAAAAGCTGTCAATAGGATAGAGCCTTCATCATAAAGAAAATTTTAAAAAAAGTTTTGATAAAAAAGAATAAACTGAGGTAGAATAAAATTTTTTAAAAATTTATTTGAATAAGAAGCAATTTATTAATTCAGGCAAAGAAATTTGCATCTGATGACAAAATGTCAAAGACAAATTTTATAGGATGAATACGGAAACAAAGAAATCATTTGGTCCCAGTTACAAATTTGTCTTTGTTCGTTTATCTTGTTGGAATCCCCTAGTGACACAATAATATGCTGGATGACTTCTTATGATAGCAGAGGTAACGTTGTGTTTCTGTCCAATGTAAGCACTTGCCACAAATTACCCAAGTTAAGTTTTGCTTATGTTTGCAGTTCGCACAATATTAAGGCCATTGGTAAGGCCTAGTTGGTTTAACTAGCCCACAAATTTTTAGGCCCAACAGCAATTTTAAATTTGCTTCAACAGAAGATTAAAATTTTTGAAATGTGTTTTGGGACAGAGCAGTGGCAAATGGTAAAACTTAGAGAATTTCATTGGCATATTACATCAATGAAGAAGTTCAAAAGAGACAGATTGCATTTAAAAAATTTAGGTTGGTATAACACGATACTGATTATGCTGATTATAAATTAGTTTTTTAAGGGATCAACTGTTTTAAAGTTTACGTGTTGGATATTCTTCTGGCATATAAACTTGGCTGTGAGAGTCTGAGTCTTTTGCAAATGAAAAATTAAATTAATTATTATTCTTCAGAGGAAATATACTTCTAAATTTTGGCCAGAGAAAATATATATAAAATTTTTTTTGAGTTGGAGTCTCACTCTGTCACCCAGACTGGAGTGCAGTGGCCGCTCCCGGACACTGCACCTCGACCTGCTGGGCTCCAGCGATCCTTCCGCTCAGCCTTCCAAGTAGCTGGAACTACAGGCACGCACTACCGTGCCCGGGTAATTTTTGATTTATTGTAGAGATGAGGTCTTGTCAAGTTGCCCAGGCGGGTCTCGAACCTACGGGCTCAGACAATCCACTCACCTCAGCCTCCCAAAGTGCGGGGTTACAGGCTGAGCCACTGAGCCCGGCCAGAGAAAATATTTGAGCTGAAACTACAACAAGCTAAAATACAGTAACTTTTGTTATTTGCATAATAATTTTTATTTCTTGAATATAGTGATTGCTATGGTCTCCAAATAATTGAACTACTGTATTGTTATAGGTAGGGTAGTTTTAAAATCACATTTTTTGTTTTGTTTTGTTTTCAGGTTCAAACATATTTTAAGAATGTCTGGCCAAAATGTTAATCACTGAGATAAAATTTAGGGAGGTAAATAATATGGAAACTATCCCCCAAAAATTATTTTTAAAAAAATTCTCTAAAGGGTTTTAAAATTGGGTGCTTTTAAAGGATCACTCCCACCTCAGGGTCATTTTAGAACATTAGCTTGACCTCAAAACTTGGGAAATCAAAAAAGAATGCATATAGCTCACATAATATAATGAAAAGTGATTTATTTCATGATAATAAATTCAAATAAAAATGTTTAGTAATGAAGTATTTAATATACAAATTTATAATTCTAAATCAAAATTTTTAAAATGGTATATTGAATATATGTGGACCAATGTAGTTGTCATATATGTAATACAGGCGTGAGCCAATGCATCCGCATTTATTTTAACATGTTTAGAAAAGAATGCAAGATGTGATTTCAATCAGCAACTTCTTAATTTATTGTGTACGCATGGCTAGAATGGGTAGTGATGACTCCAGCCAAAAACATGTTAATTAACGTAATGAAAACTATAAATAAACAAATTTAGTGGCACACAGAATTGGCAAAAAACACGAGGAGCATATTCAGAATTTGAAGTTTGGGAAGCCCTTTTTTAATTTTCATTTTTGTAAATCCCTATAAAGGAAGGAATGGGGGAGAGGTTGGGGCCCAAATACTATTGCCCCACCGGACCCCCATTCCCAAAAAACCACCCCCCATTCTCCTCTCCTCTTTTTTTGAGTCAGAGTCTCATACTTGTCGCCCAGGCTGGAGTGCAGTGCCACAATTTGGCTACTGCAACCCCCCCCA
>JAPVLO010002970.1:0-27574 GCA_027257055.1 Cephalopachus bancanus | reverse complement strand
AGACTCTAGTTCCATCCAGGTTGCTGTGAAATTCATGATTTTGTTCTTTTTTATGGCTGTGTAGTATTCCATCGTGTATATGTATCACATTTTTTTAATCCAGTTCTCTTTTGACGGGCAGCATGGTTGTTTCCAGGTTCTTGCTATTGTGAACAGCACTGCGATAAACATATGTGTGCAGGTATCTTTTTTATAGAGTGATTTGAATTTTTCAGGATATATTCCCAGTAGGGGGATTGCAGGGTCATATGGGAGGTTGGTATTTAGAGCTTTTAGGATTTGCCACACTGCTTTCCACAGAGGTTGCACAAGTTTGCACTCCCACCAACAGTGTAGAATTGTTCCCTTTTCACCACACCCTCTCCAGCAGCTGTTATTTTTTGAGTTGTTGATAATTGCCATTCTGACTGGAGTTAGGTAGTATCTCAGTGTGGTTTTGATTTGCATCTCCCTGATGATTAGTGAGGTTGAGCATTTCTTCATGTGTTTGTTGGCTGCTCAGATGTCTTCCTTTGTGAAGTGTCTATTCATATCTTTTGCCCATTTTATAATGGGGTTGTTTGTTTTTTTCTTTTCAGTACGTTTCAGTTCCTTGTAGATCCAGGATGTTAAGCCTTTGTCAGACCTGGTGTTGGCAAATATTTTTTCCCGTCTGTAGGCTATCTCCCTGCTCTCTTGATGGTTTCATTGGCTTTGCAGAAGCTTGTCAGTTTAATAAGGTCCCACTTGTCTATCTTCTCTCTTATGAGCTGTGGGTTTCGGGTTTTTTTCAGGAATTGGATGCCAGTTCCGATTTCCATGAGGGTATTTCCTTCCTTTTCTAAGGTTCTTATGGTTTGAGGTTTTACATTTAGATATCTGATCCATTTGGAGTTAACCTTTGTGCATGTGGATAGATAGGGGTCCTGTTTCAATCTTCTGCATGTGGTCAGCCAGTTTTCCCAGCATCATTTGCTGAATAGGTTCTCCTCTCCCCAGTGGTAGGTGGTGGAGGGTTTGTCGAAGATGAGTTGGTTGAGAAATTGAGGTTTTGCTTCTGGAATCTCAATTCTATTCCATTGATCTATATGCCTGTTTCTATACCAATACCAAGCTGTTTTGGTGATTGTAGCTTTATAGTAAAGTTTGAAGTCTGGTAATGTGATACCACCTGCTTTGTTTTTTTTTTTGCTGACGATTGTTCTGGCTATTCTTGGTCGTTTGTGTTTCCATATGAATTCCTGCGTTGTTTTTTCTAGGTCTGAGAAGAATGTTGTTGGTAATTTGATGGATAATGCATTGAATTTGTAGATTGCCTTAGGTAAGATGGACATCTTCACAATGTTGATTCTTCCGATTCATGAGCATGGGATATTTTTCCACTTGTTTGTGTCATCTTTGATTTCTTTGAGCAGTGTTTTGTAGTTTTCCTTGTAAAGGTCTTTCACCTCTCTGGTAAAGGAAGATGCCAAGGTATTTCATTTTTCTTGTGGCTGTTGTGAATGGAATTGTGTTTTTTATTTGGGTTTCTGTTTGTTTATTATTGGTGTAGAGAAATGCGATTGTCCCTTGTACATTTATTTTGTATCCTGAGACTTTGCCAAAGGCCTTTATCAGTGTAAGGAGGTTTTTGACAGATTCTCTTGGGTTTTCAAGGTACACAGTCATATCATCTGCAAAGAGAGATAACTTGACTTCCTCTTTTCCTATTTGGATACCCCTGATTGCCTTCTCTTCTCTGATTGCTTTTGAGCCAGGACTTCCAATACTATGTTGAACAGGAGGGTGAAAGTGGGCATCCTTGTTTTGTTCCAGTTTTCAGGGGAAATGGTTCTAATTTTTGTCCAGTTAGGAGTATGCTTGCTGTGGGTTTCTCCTAGATGGCTTTTACTATTTTGAGGTATGTTCCCCGTATGCCTAGATGTTCAAGGGTTTTTATCAAGAAGGGACGCTGGATTTTATCAAAAGCTTTTTCTGCATCTAATGGTATAATCATGTGGTTTTTGTTTTGACATCTGTTGATGTATGTAATGCAGTTTTTATCAAGAAGGGGCGCTGGATTTTATCAAAAGCTTTTTCTGCATCTAATGATATAATCATGTGGTTTTTGTTTTGACATCTGTTGATGTATTTAATTACATTTATGGTTTTACGAATGTTGAACCAGCCTTGCATCCCATGAATGAAGCCTACTTGGTCATGATGGATGATTTTTGAGATGTATTGCTGAATCCGGTTTGCTAGGATCTTGTTGACAATTTTAGCATCTATGTTCATCAAAGATATTGGCTTGTAGTTCTCTTTCTTTGCTGGATCTTTAACTGGCTTGGGTATCAATGTGATGTTGGCTTTGTAAAATGATTTGGGGAGCGTTCCATCTTTTTCAATCGCCTGGAATACCTTCAGTAGGATTGGTATCAGCTCCTCCTTAAATGTCTTGTAGAATTCTGCTGGAAAGCCATCTGGGTCAGGGCTTTTTTTTTTGTAGGAAGTTTTCTTACCACGGAGTCGGTTTCCTTGATTGTTACTGGTCTATTTAGGGTCTCAATTTCTTCTTGTTCCAACTTAGGTAGGTTGTGTGATGTCAGAAAGTCCTCCGTTTCCTTAAGGTTTTCAAGTTTGTTTCCATACAAGTGTACGTAGTAGTCTCTAATGATCTTTTGTATTTCTTCAGGGTCAGATGTGACTTCATCTTTTGTGTTTCTGATTGTGCTTATTTGGTTTTTTTCTTGTTTTTTCTTGGTCAGTCTAGCTAGGGGACCATCGATCTTGTTTATCCTTTCGAAGAACCAGCTTTTTGTTTCATTGATTTTTTTCTATTATCTTTTTGTCTTCTATGTCCTGGATTTGGGCTTTTTTTGTGGTGATCTGGATTCTTCTGTTGAAATTAGGGTTTTTGTGGTCTTGCTTTTCCAGCTTCTTTAGGTGGCTTGTTAGGTTGTTATTTTGTGTTTCTTCCATTTTCCTCATGTGTGTTTGTAGGGATATAAATTCCCCTCTTATTACAGCTTTTAAGGCGTCCTAGAGATTTTGGTAAGATGTTTCTTCATTTTCATTTGTTTCCAGGTATCTTTTGATCTCTGTTTTGATTTCATCATTGACCCAGGAGTTGTTTAGCATCATGCTGTTTAGTGTCCATGTCTGTGGGTTTTGGGGGGACCTTGTTGGTGTCAATGTTTATTTTTATTCCACTGTGGTGTGAGAAGGTGCATGGTAGAATTTCAGTCCTTTTAAAATTGCTTATGCTTGATTTGTGTACAATTATGTAGTCAATCTTAGAATATGTTCCATGTGGTGATGAGTAGAATGTGAATTCTGTGGTCTTTGGATGGAGTGTTCTGTAGGTATCAATTAAGTTCATTTGGTCCAGAGTCTCATTGAGGTTCCGGATCTCCTTACTGATTTTTTGTCCTGATGATCTGTCTAAGGTTGTGAGTGGTGTATTAAAGTCCCCAGTTATTATGGTGTTAGGGTCAATGTCTTTACTTTTCCTAGAAGTTGCTTTATGAAAGTTGGTGCACCTATGTTGGGTGCATATATGTTTAGGATAGATATTTCTTGTTGATGGAGTGAACCTCTTATCATTATGTAGTGGCCCTCTGGATGTTTTCTAATTTTTGATAGCTTAAATGGTATTTTGTCTGAAATTAGGATCGCGACTCCTCCTTTCTTTTGTGTTCCATTCGCCTGAAAATTTGTTTCCCATCCTCTTACTTTGAGTCTGTGTATGTCCTTTCTAGTGAGATGGGTCTCTTGAAGGCAGTATATTGTTGCCTGGTGATATTTTATCCATTTTGTCATTCTGTGTCTTTTCAGTGGTGCATTTAGTCCGTTCACATTCAGGCTAATTATTAAAATGTGAGAGTTCGTCCCTATCATGGAGTTCTTATTGAGTTGTTCTTCCACTTGGTTTTTTCTTTTTTTTTGTCTTTCTTTTGGTTTTGGGGTTGGTTCGTGTATATTTTATTCTTTTCCCTGTACTCTTGTGAAGAACGTTGTTGTTTTTTCCTTTTCTTCTGTGTTTAGTACTTTCTTAAGTGTTTCATGTAGAGATGGTTTGGTGGCAGCATAAGTTCTTAGGGATTGGATATCTGGGAAAGATTTTAATTCTCCCTCACAGATGAAGCTTAACTTGGCCAGGTAGGTTATTCTTGGTTGAAATTGTTTATCTTTTAGGACTTTAAAGATAGGGCTCCAAGCTCTCCTAGCCTTCAGGGTTTCTGTAGATAAATCTGCTGCTATTCTGATTGGTCCTTCCATGGTAGTTGATCTGGCCTTTTTCTCTTGCTGCCTTTAGGATTTTTTCTTTTATGCGTACTTTGTTTAGGCGAATTATTTTGTGTCTAGGAGTTGGTCTTCTCATTTGTTGTCTTGCAGGGGTTCTCTGAATCTCCTGTGTTTGAATTTTTGCATCCCTGATTAAATAAGGGAAGTTTTCTTGATTGATCTCATGGAAAGGTTGTTCCAATGTGGTCTCTGTTTCTCTTTCTGCCTCAGGGAGTCCGATTACTCTTAGGTTTGGCCTCTTGAGGTAGTCACTCATCTCTTGAAGGTTTATTTCTGTCTTTTTGAGCTTATTTTCTGTGTTTTTAAGAGTTTGGGTTATTTCTATATTTTGGTCCTCAAGCTCTGAGATTCCTTCTTCTGCTTGGGTTATTCTGCTTTCCATGCTTACCAGTTTGTTATTTATTTCATTCACAGTATTCTTTATTACTATTATTTCAGATATCAGCTCCTTCCTAGTTTCTTCCTGTGTCTCCTCAATTCTTTTTAATCTCTCCATTATTGTCTTGATATCTACATTTGTAGTTTGAGACCTTTCATTCTGGGGGGGCTTTTCATTGTTTGCATTCCAAAGTCAGTTTTCTCAGTGTCTGCCCTCCCAGGCCTCTGGGAGAGACCCATACTCTTCTTTTGGTTTTTCTTCATTTCTGTAGATTTTTCTCCCTCTCCCCCTTTCCCTCCCCTTCTTTAATTCTGTTTTTGAGGGAAGGTGGGGTTGCTTTTATTTCTCTTCTGCAATGTCCTTTTCTTCCTTATGAGGGTCTTCTGGCTTTGTTCACTTTTCCCTCTGCTTTACAATCTGTCTATTCAGCAGTATGTAGTCTTGGTCCCAGTTCACCTATGCCATCGCCATCTTGTTCCCATCCCCACTACATAGTATTTAATCTGTTGATAGGACTACAGTTTGCTTAACCATTCCTTACATTTGGGAACTTGGGAATCTTGGGGGTGTTTTCATTATTGTCAAATGTAAACAGTGCTGAAGTAGACAGTTTAACTAACTTTTTTCTCTTTTTTTTTTTGTCCTCTGTGGGGGTGTTGTAAAAGGAACTAGAGGCCTCCTCTTGCCTCCATTTCTCCAAATAATGAATATTAGCCTGTATATTTATTCATTAATTCACTCAGTTATTAACAGCAAACCTTTTTACTGGATGCTATCATGTACCAGACTTTCTGTCTGAAAACTGGGATTACAGAAATGTGTAAGGGGTCCTCATTTCTTAGTGAGGGAGAATGTAGCAAGAAGTTTGGAGATGTTTCCTAATATTTTCAGGTTTTCACCAAGCAGAGCTTGAAACGTCTTCCAAGAACAGTGAGGAATGTGAAAAGTCACTCAAAATGGATGATCCTTCCACAGTCCAGTAAGGCTTAAACCATGCTGTTTTGAAAAGTAGAAGTGGAGACCCTCTTGTACATATCCTACCACAAGTCATCTATGGCCATGTATCCATCTACTCATATCTATCCCCATCTATATGAGTTAGGTTTTTTTAGTAGGTCTGGTTAAGTTGGAGCTCATGAAAATCCAGATGAAATCCAGGTGAAAGGGAAACTTGGGTTTATGAGTATGTGTTATACATCAAACTTTCTGTATGCATTATTTTTTGTTTCACTTAATTCTCATGATAACTTTGTGAGGTGGTATTACTGTCTCCATTTTCTGCACAAGGTGACTGAGTAGTTGCATGATTTGTGCAAACTTATGAAAGCAGAGTTCTTGATTCAGCCAGGACTCTAACCCACTCCTTCATACTCCTGTGTCTATAGCCTTTTCTACTGGGAATGCAGTTGGTCTGAGGGCCTCTGGTAGAGTGAGAAGAGTCTGGAAAAGTAGGGTCAGGAGAAGGATGCTGTGAGGACCAGGGGAGAGAATGGAAGCCCAGCTGGTGGTTTGTGGGGTTGGGATGGGGAGAACTGAGAGAACATGTTATTAAACAATTCTGCTTTTCTTTTGAGTTGGAGTCTCATTTTGTCACCGAGGCTGGAGTGCAATGGCACACTCACAGCCACCACAGCCTTGACCTGCTGGGCTCAGACAATCCTTCTGCCTCAGCCTTCCAAGTAGCTGAAACTACAGGTGTCTGCTACCATGCATGGCTAATTTTTTTAGGTATTATAGAGATGAGGTCTCACCGATTTACCCAGCCTATTGTTGAACTCCTGGGCTCAGGCAATTTTTTTTACCTCTGCCTCACAAAGTGCTGGGATTACAGGCTTGAGCCACTGTGCCTGACCCAATTCTGCTTTTTAAAAATGGTTTTTGTATTGAATTTATAGATTAATTTGGGAAGAATCAACATTTTTATGTTGCCAGGTTATTCCATCCATGATCATGGTATGCCTTTTCACTTAATTCACACCCTCCTTTATATCCTTTAATGGGGTTATTTTTTTCTTCTCCTAGATGTTGTGGATAATTTCTATACGTGTTTTAAGGTTTTGGTTGCTTTTGCAAAAATATATTCTTTTCCATTATATTTTCAAGTTTGTTATACCTCAAAGGTACAGTATAGTCTGCAGATAAACTGTGTCAGCATTACTGGGGATCTTGGTAGAAATACAACCCTGTCCCAGGCTTAGCTGATCTATACTCAGCCATTTATTTGATTTTATCCCCAGGTGTTCCATATGCACAATGAAAGTTGAAAAGCTTTGGTTTAGAGGAATGCAATGTCATTTTAAGAATAGACTCTCAGATCTAGCCCCTAATTTTTTTCACCTGTATTAATTTTTCTCTTTGCAGATTTTTTAAATGGAGTTCTCAAAGAACACCAAATGTTTCTTTGGCAGGAACAATCATGATGGAGATCAAGGAATTACTTTAGAGAGCATCATTTAGCAGCTTCACAAACATGTTAGACAGACGAAGGTCTCAAAGTAAATTAGGATGGGATTTTGGAGTTTTACAATATAACTGGTTTGGAAGAATTATGAAATATCTTAAATTCAAGATAATTCAGTAAGATTCTTTTATATTTGACCAAATGTTACTCAAAAGTAAAAGACTGGGTGTAGTGTTTCATGACTATAATCTCAACACTTTGAGAGGCCGAGGCAGGCAGATTGCTAAAGCCCAGGAGTTCGAGACCAGCCTAGGCAACCTAGTGAGTCCTTGTCTCTACATAAAATAAAAAAATTAGCCAGGCATGGTGGCTCACACCTATAGTCTCAGCTACTTGTGAGACTGAGGCAGAGGGATCACCCGAGCCTAGGAATTTGAAACTGTGGTGAGTCATGATCATGTCACTGCAGTCCAGCCTGGGCAGCAGAATTAGATTCTGACTCCTAGAGCAAAAAACAAAACCAAAACCAAAACAAAGTAAAAGAACACTGTACACATTTACACATTTTCAACTTAACCATCCTATCCCTACTGTTCATCCATCTGTTCCCATCTATCCATCTCCATCCATTCATCCATCTATCCAACTCTGTCCCCACCTATATTTATCCATTCATCCATTGACCCTCCACCGCTGCCATCCATCCATTTGTTCCATCACTTCTCATCTCATTCTCCCACCTTCATCATCCCATCCAGCCACCTTTTCTATCTCATTCCACTACACACACACACACACACACACACACACATTTGAGTCGAGGTCTCACTCTGTCACCCAGGTTGGAGTATAGTGGCACTATCACAGCTGACTGCAGCCTTGACCTCCTGAGCTCAAGTGAACCTCCGCCTCAGCCTCACAAATAGCTGGGACTACAGGCGCATACCATCACGCCTGGTTTTTTTTTTTAATTTTTGTGAAGATGAGTTCTCACTATGTTGCATAGGCTGGTCTCAAACTCCTGGGCTCAAGCAGTCCTTCCACCTTGGCCTCCCAAAGTGCTGGGATTACAGGCATGAGCCACCACATCCAGCCTAAGAGGGACTTTCGAATAAAGAATTACAGTTCTATGTGACAGATGCCGTCCTTGGTAAGGGTGGGTACATGGTATATTGGGGAAGAATAAAAGAGTGGGGATTTGGAAAGACTCTCCTCTAAAGATAAGCAAATATTTGCTTCTTAAGAAGTTTGGTTTCTAGTATGAGGTGGAAAAATTCTAGAGTCAGTAGGTGAAGCTGGTGTCTCCTGGAGTGGGCCATTTCACATTTGTTCAGCTGTTGCTGCTACAGACAGATCATGTCCTTATCTCTCAATCAGTTACCTGTTTTTTCCTAACACTGGTCTGGTTCTAAGGCAACAATCTGAGACTATGGAGAGAAGTGACGGCTTGAGCCCGACCTGTGGCCGTTGTTGGGGACACGTCGAATACAACTCATTCCTATTCTTTTCTTTTCTTTTGTTTTTTTAGTTGTATTCTCACTCTGTCACCCAGACGGAGTGTAGTGGATGCTCACGGCCACCGGGAAACCCCACCCTGCTGGGCTCCAGCGATCCTTCCACCTCAGCCCTTTCCCAAATAGCCAGAAACAGGCATATGCTACCACGCCCAGATAATTTTTGATTTATTTTAGAGATGAGGTCTCGCCGAGTTGCCCCGGTGGGTCTCAAACCCCTGGGCTCAGGCAATCCACTTACCTCGGCCTCCCAAAGTGCTGGGATTACAGGCTGAGCTACCGACCTATTCTTTTTTAAGCTCTGTGAGCACTAGTCCACACTTCCACATCTGAACACCTCAAAAACACCTTCTGAATTTTCTCTTTTCCAGATTAAACCGTGTCACTATTTTAAATATGTGCTTTGAACATTTTAATGAAGTTTTTAAACCATTCTTTTTATTTTGAAATAAAGATAGGAAAGTTCACAGAAAAATATAACATGTATTCAAAATTTAAATATTTTGCCATATTTCCTTCATTTCTTTTTTTTTTCTTTCTCCTTTCTTTAAAAAATAAAAGGGCCCTAGATACAGTGCAGACCTTCCCTTTGCATCCTGTCCTTTTGAGGCATATCCCCTCCTGACACGGAAATTGGTGTGTTCCTTCTTCCTACCCTGTTCTTTCTCACACATTTGTACAATGTTGTGTTGTTTTTTGGTTTTATGAGTCACAGAAATGATTTCACACTCCACATACCTTGCTGCAATTTGCTTTTACGCTCATCTGGTTTCTGAACAGATGTGAGTCCAACCCCTTTGCTCTGATGTCTGTGGAGCACCCCACTAGTTGGATCACCCTCCTTCATCCATCCCCCGCCTGCTGAGGGCATTTTAGTGATTGCCAGTTTCCTGATCTCCAGCACTGCCACAGCGAGCATCTGGGCACAAAGAAAATGAGCCTCGATCCCATCACCAGGTGCTGCCAGTTTACTCTCTGGCTGGCGCCTCTTTTACCCTCCCACCAGTGGTCGTGAGGACTCCTGTTCTCCATGCTGGACCCACACCCTGCACAGGCTTCCCTTAGGTCCAGAGTATGGTGAGCAGCTTGAGGCATAGGCTTATTTGGCCATACTCTTGTGCGATTTGCCTGTTCGTATTTCTTTGCTTATTTCTCTGTTTGTTTTTAAAAATGTGTCTTATTGATAGTGCAGGCTTTATTTTACATCTTCTGGATAATTATGCCTTGTCTGTTATATACATTGTAACGCTCACAGATTACCCTTTGGCTTGATTCATGATGTCTTGTTTTGTACACAGTTTTTTAAAACTATTCATTTCTAGTTTTCACCTTTGGTGATTTTTAAGAAATCCTTCTTTGGCTGGGCATAATGGCGAGCACCTATAACCCCAGCTACGTGGGAGGCCGAGGCAAAAGGATTGCTTGAGACAATTTAAGGCTAGCTTGGGCTACGTAGTGAGACCCTGCCTTTTAAAAAAAGGGAAAAGGAAAAGAAATCCATTCTCATCCAGACGTCAGTATAGTCCCCTAGGTATTCCTCTAATGATCTTAAAGTTTTTGTTTTCTACCTTTAGTCTGGAATTCACTTTGTATATGGCGCAAAGTAGACCAACAGCTTCATTTACTTCCAATGGGTAGTCAACTAATTTACCAGCTAGTTTCCCTTTTTTGCACTGATTGAAATGCCACCCTGGTATCTGTTAGGTTCTCTCATGGGAGTGGGTCTGTTTCTGGGCTTTCTCCAGTCCAAGTACTAACCAGACCTAACCCTGCTCAGCTTCCAAGATCAGATGAGATCAAACATGTTCACAGTGGTGTGGCCATAGACATGTTTTCTGCGCTTTCTAGTCTGTTCCTTTGGTCTTTATGCCACTGACCCAGTAGCACATGTTCTTCATGACCTTAGATTCATATGACTCACGTCTGTTTTCTTCTTGATCTGTGCTCTGCGCTGAGCTGGGCATTGTATGTAGCTTTGCTCATTCCCTCTTCTCACCCTGGAAGGCTCAGAATGGTTTGTTTGTTTTTTTTTTTGTTTTTGTTTTTCGAGGCAAAGTCTGAATCTCTGTAGCATGTATATGTCCACAGTGGCAGCTCAGATCAGGTTCCTCTTAATGCTTTTCTTCCTTCCTTGATTTTGCAGTTAAAGGGAAAGATTCCGAGAGAAGAGAGAAAAGCCAGAAGAAAAGTAGAAAATCTCAAGCAGAAGAAGAAATCGATCCCAAACTGGCAGACCACTAGAAGCAGAGCACCTTCTCCAGCCAGTTGACAGTGATGCCTCTCCTTGCAGGTAGCTAAACTGTTCCAACAGTAACTGCTTGTCTCTTCACATGTGGCTAGAATGCTCAGAAATGGGACACTCAGTGTGGTCAAGCCCTGCTCTGGACCACCTTATTTTATTCTCATAGCTACCTCAGGACAGTGAGGGTCATTGTCTTTACTATACAGGGCGGGGGGAACAAAACCCCAGAGAGGTTAACTATATTGCCCAAGATCATACAGCTAGTAAGTGTGAAGCCTGGATTTGAACCTAGGTCTGTTGATTCTAAAGTCCAAAGAGCTATGAGAATATTAAATGTCATAATTTTGTTTGCTAAATAAGATGCTGCTTTTTATGAACATTTCCCCTATAGTTTTTTTTTTTTTATTGTGAAGTTGTGGGGTACAGTTAAGGGTTAGGTATACAATTGCATTTCATTCAGGCACCCTGTTGATATGGGATGTTTCCCCGTACCCAGACAGATATTTGCTACTGTTAATCCCATCTCCCTCCCCCCACCATAGTTTCCCAGTGCGGTCAGTCATTTTCATATAGTATTGCATTGGATGTTTAAGGTCCATTATATGAGTGAGAACATGTGATACTCAGATCTTTGTTTCTGTGAGAGGTCACTCAGTATTATGGGCTCTAGTTCCATCCAGGTTGCTGCAAAATTCATGATTTTATTCTTTTTTATGGCTGCATAGTATTCCATCGTGTGTATGTACCACATTTTTTTAATCCAGTTCTCTTTTGACGGGCAGCATGGCTGTTTCCAGGTTCTTGCTATTGTGAACAATGCTGCGATAAACATGCGTGTGCAGGTATCTTTTTTATAGAGTGATTTGTGTTCTTCAGGATATATTCCCAGTAGGGGGATTGCGGGGTCATATGGGAGGTTGGTATTTAGAGCTTTTAAGAATCGCCACACTGCTTTCCACAGAGGTTGCACTAGTTTACACTCCCACCAACAGTGTAGAAGTGTTCCCTTTTCACCACACCCTCTCCAGCAGCTGTTATTTTTTGAGTTGTTGATAATTGCCATTCTGACTGGGTTAGGTGGTATCTCAGTGTGGTTTTGATTTGCATCTCCCTGGTGATTAGTGAGGTTGAACATTTCTTCATGTGTTTGTTGGCTGCTCGAATGTTTTCCTTTGTGAAGTGTCTGTTCATATCTTTTGCCCGTTTTATAATGGGGTTGTTTGTTTTTTTCTTTTCAGCACGCTTGAGTTCCTTGTAGATCCAGGATGTTAAGCCTTTGTCGGACCTGGAGTTGGCAAATACTTTTTCCAAGTCTGTAGGCTGTCTCCCTGCTCTCTTGATGGTTTCTTTGGCTTTGCAGAAGCTTGTCAGTTTAATAAGGACCCGCTTGTCTATTTTCTCTCTTATGAGCTGTGGGTTTTGGGTTTTGTTCAGGAATTGGATGCCAGTTCCGATTTCCATGAGGGTTTTTCCTTCATTTTCTAAGGTTCTTATGGTTTGAGGTTTTACATTTAGATATCTGATCCATTTGGAGTTAACCTTTGTGCATGTGGATAGATAGGGGTCCTGTTTCAATCTTCTGCATGTGGTCAGCCAGTTTTCCCAGCACTATTTACTGAATAGGTTCTTCTCTCCCCAGTGATAGGTGGTGGAGGCTTTGTCAAAGATGAGTTGGTTGAGAAATTGAGGTTTTGCTTCTGGAATCTCAATTCTATTCCATTGATCTATATGCCTGTTACTATACCAATACCAAGCTGTTTTGGTGATTGTAGCTTTATAGTAAAGTTTGAAGTCTGGTAGTGTGATACCACCTGCTTTGTTTTTTTTGCTGAGGATTGTTCTGGCTATTCTTGGACATTTGTGTTTCCATATGAATTCCTGCATTGTTTTTTTCTAGATCTCAGAAGAATGTTGCTGGTAATTTGATGGGTATTGCATTGAATTTGTAGGTTGCCTTAGGTAAGATGGACATCTTCACAATGTTGATTCTTCCGATCCATGAGCATGGGATATTTTTCCACTTGTTTGTGTCATCTTTAATTTCTTTGAGCAGTGTTTTGTAGTTTTCCTGGTAAAGGTCTTTCACATCTCTGGTAAGGAAGATGCCAAGGTATTTCATTTTTTTTGTGGCTATTGTGAATGGAATTGTGTTTTTTATTTGGGTTTCTGTTTGTTTATTATTGGTGTAGAGAAATGCGATTGTCTTTTGTACATTTATTTTGTATCCTGAGACTTTGCCAAAGGTCTTTATCAGTGTAAGGTGGTTTTTGACAGATTCTCTTGGATTTTCAAGGTATACAATCATGTCGTCTGCAAAGAGAGATAACTTGACTTCCTCTTTTCCTATTTGGATACCCCTGATTGCCTTCTCCTCTCTGATTGCTCGAGCCAGGACTTCCAATACTATGTTGAACAGGAGGGATGAGAGTGGGCATCTTGTCTTGTTCCAGTTTTCAGGGAAATGGTTCTAATTTTTGTCCATTTAGGAGTATGCTTGCTGTGGGTTTCTCGTAGATGGCTTTTACTATTTTGAGGTATGTTCCCCGTATGCCTAGATGTTCAAGGGTTTTTATCAAGAAGGGGTACTGGATTTTATCAAAAGCTTTTTCTGCATCTAATGATATGATCATGTGGTTTTTGTTTTGACATCTGTTGATGTATTTAATAACATTTATGGTTTTACGAATGTTCAACCAGCCTTGCATCCCAGGAATGAAGCCTACTTGGTCATGATGGATGATTTTTGAGATGTATTGCTGAATCCGGTTTGCTAGGATCTTGTTGAGAATTTTAGCATCTATGTTCATCAAAGATATTGGCCTGTAGTTCTCTTTCTTTGCTGGATCTTTACCTGGCTTGGGTATCAATGTGATGTTGGCTTTGTAAAATGATTTGGGAGCGTTCCATCTTTTTCAATCACCTGGAATACCTTCAGTAGGATTGGTATCAGCTCCTCCTTGAATGTCTTGTAGAATTCTGCTGGAAAGTCATCTGGACCAGGGTTTTATTTTGTAGGAAGTTTTCTTATTATGTACTCGATTTCCTTGATTGTTATTGGTTTATTTAGGGTCTCAATTTCTTCTTGTTCCAACTTAGGTAGGTTGTGTGATGTCAGAAAGTCCTCCATTTCCTTAAGGTTTTCGAGTTTGTTTCCATACAAGTGTACGTAGTAGTCTCTAATGATCTTTTGTATATCTTCAGGGTCAGATGTGACTTCATCTTTTGTGTTTCTGATTGTGCTTATTTGGTTTTTTTCTTGTTTTTTCTTGGTCAGTCTAGCTAGGGGACCATCAATCTTGTTTATTCTTTCGAAGAACCAGCTTTTTGTTTCATTGATTTTTTTCTATTATCTTTTTGTCTTCTATGTCCTGGATTTGGGCTTTTATTTTGATGATCTGGATTCTTCTGTTGAAATTAGGGTTTTTGTGGTCTTGCTTTTCCAGCTTCTTTAGGTGGCTTGTTAGGTTGTTAATTTCTGTTTCTTCCATTTTCCTCATGTGTGTTTGTAGGGATATAAATTCCCCTCTTATTACAGCTTTTAAGGCATCCCAGAGATTTTGGTAAGATGTTTCTTCATTTTCATTTGTTTCCAGGTATCTTTTGACCTCTGTTTTGATGTCATCATTGACCCAGGAGTTATTTAGCATCATGCTGTTTAGTGTCCATGTCTTTGTGGTTTTGGGGGACCTTGTTGGTGTCATGTTTATTTTTATTCCACTGTGGTGTGAGAAGGTGCATGGTAGAATTTCAGTCCTTTTAAATTTGCTTATACTTGATTTGTGCCCAATTATGTGGTCGATCTTAGAATATGTTCCATGTGGTGATGAGTAGAATGTGTATTCTGTGGTCTTTGGATGGAGTGTTCTATAGGTATCAATTAAGTCCATTTGGTCCAGAGTCTCATTGAGGTTCCGGATCTCCTTGCTGATTTTTTGTCCTGATGATCTGTCTAAGGTTGTGAGTGGTGTATTAAAGTCCCCAGTTATTATGGTGTTAGAATCAATGTCTTTCTTTAGTTTTCCTAGAAGTTGCTTTATGAATGTTGGCGCACCTATGTTGGGTGCATATATGTTTAGGATAGATATTTCTTGTTGATGGAGTGAACCTTTTATCATTATGTAGTGGCCCTCTGTATCTTTTTTAATTTTTGATAGCTTAAATGGTATTTTGTCTGAAATTAGGATCACGACTCCTCCTTTCTTTTGTGTTCCATTCGCCTGAAAATTTGTTTCCCATCCTCTTACTTTGAGTCTGTGTATGTCCTTTCTAGTGAGATGGGTCTCTTGAAGGCAGTATATTGTTGCCTGGGGATATTTTATCCATTTTGTCATTCTATGTCTTTTCAGTGGTGCGTTTAGTCCATTCACATTCAGACTAATTATTGAAATGTGAGAGTTTTGTCCCTATCATGGAGTTCTTATTGAGTTGTTGTTCTTCCACTTGGTTTTTTCTTTTTCTTTTTTCTTTGTCTTTCTTTTGGTTTTGGGGTTGGTTCGTGTATATTTTATTCTTTTCCCTGTACTCTTGTGAAGAATGTTGTTCTTTTTTCCTTTTCTTCTGTGTTTAGTACTTTAAGTGTTTCATGTAGAGATGGTTTGGTAGTAGCATAAGTTCTTAGGGATTGGATATCTGGGAAAGATTTTAATTCTCCCTCACTGATGAAGCTTAGCTTGGCCGGGTAGGTTATTCTTGGTTGAAATTGTTTATCTTTTAGGACTTTGAAGATAGGGCTCCAAGCTCTCCTAGCCTGCAGGGTTTCTGCAGATAAATCTGCTGCTATTCTGATTGGTCTTCCATGGTAGGTGATCTGGCCTTTTTCTCTTGCTGCCTTTAGGATTTTTTCTTTTATGCCTACTTTATTAAGGCAAATTATTATGTGTCTAGGAGTTGGTCTTCTCATTTGTTGTCTTGTGGGGGTTCTCTGAATCTCTTGTGTTTGAATTTTTGCATCGCTGATTAGATAAGGGAAGTTTTCTTGAATGATCTCATGGAAAGTTTGTTCCAATGTGGTCTCTGTTTCTCTTTCTGCCTCAGGGAGTCCGATTATGCTTAGGTTAGGCCTCTTGAGGTAGTCACTCATCTCCTGAAGGTTTTTTTCTTTCTTTTTGAGCTTTTTTCTGTGTTTTTAAGAGTTTGGGTTATTTCTATATTTTGGTCCTCAAGCTCTGAGATTCTTTCTTCTGCTTGGGTTATTCTGCTTTCCATGCTTATCAATTTGTTATTTATTTCATTCACAGTATTCTTTATTACTGTTATCTCAGATATCAGCTCGTTCCTAGTTTCTTCTTGTGTCTCCTCAATTCTTTTTAATCTCTCCATTATTGTTTTGATATGTACATTTGCATTTTGAGACCCTTCATTCTGGGGACTTTTCATTGTTTGCATTCCAAAGTCAGTTTTCTCAGTGTCTGCCCTCCCAGGCGTCTGGGAGAGACCCATACTCTTCTTTTGGTTTTTCTTCATTTCTGTAGATTTTTCTCCCTCTCCCTCTTTCCCTCCCCCCCTTCAATTCTGTTTTTGAGGGAAGGTGAGGTTACTTTTATTTCTCTTCTGCAATGACCTGTTCTTCCTTATGAGGGTCTTCTGCCTTTGTTCACTTTTCCCTCTGTTTTACAGTCTGTCTATTCAGCAGTATGCAGCCTTGGTCCCTAGATTTAAAAAGGGGGCATATAAAAGAGGAAAATAATGGAGGAAGGGGGGGTCAATAGGGAGTTAGAGAGAAGTGCGAGAAGGAAAACAGATATACATCAGGTGAGAGAGAGACACAGGGCCGGGAAGAAGTGAAGAAAGACAGGTAAGAAAGATTCCCTAAAGAATACTGATAGTTACACAGAGACAGGCCAATAAAATCAAGAAACAGTTTAAGTCAGAAGGTAAACACCAAACGTAATCTGAACCAACAGTTTCAATGATAAAATCATAAGTCAAAATAAGCAATCAGACTAGAGTCACTTCTGTGATCTCCGATTCCAGCCTCTCCCCTTTGTTTTTCATTGCAGCGTAGGGGTGGGGCTTTGTCTCCTGTTTCGCGCTGTTGCCTTAGGAACTGAGGTAAAGTTTGTTGATAGGTGGGCAGGGCAATGGAAGTCTCTGCCTGGAGAATAGCAAGGTAGTTTACCCAGATCTGTTTTTCTCCACTTGTCTGGGTCCCCCGGTTTGGGGTCTCGCACTGAGTGCCTCAGTCAGGGTGGGCCCAGAGTTCCAGAGCTCCAAAGTTCCAAAGGGCAGACAGTGGGCGGCGAGAGTGCCTCTGGGTCCCCCACAGGGTACTCCGGCCAGGAAAGGGACCGGAGTCTCTGAGGGGCGGGCGCCCAGAGCTTCCGTGTGTGACCGGCGGTGCTGGGTGCCGGGTGTCGGGCTGGAGACAATGGAGCCAGGGAGAGGGCCGGAGGGAGCAGGGACCCAAAACTCCCCCGCACGCTGCAATATCTGGCCTTAGGAAATGAGGTAGTTTGTTGATAGGTGGGCGGAGCAATGGAAGTCTCTGCCTGGAGAATGGCGAGGCAGTTTAAGCAGATCTGTTTTTCTCCACTTGTCTGGGTCCTCCGGCTTGGGGTCTCACGCTGAGTGCCTCAGCCAGGGTGGACCCGGAGTTCCAGAGCTCCAAAGTTCCAAAGGGAAGGCAGTGAGCGGCGAGAGTGGCGCTGGGCCCCCTACAGGGTACTCCGGCCAGGAAAGGGACCAGAGTCTCTGAGGGCGGGTGCCCAGAGCCTCCCTATGTGACTGGCGGTGCCAGGTGCCGGGTGTCCGGCTGGAGACAATGCAGCTGGGGAGGGATCTGGAGGGGCTGGGACCAGAGACTTCCACACATGAGTAGAACAGCAGCAGTGGTAGGGGGTGCGCAATATCTGGCCTTGCGTGAGAAGTTCCCGGGCCTGGCACCAGCACGGTTGGTGGTGGGCTGGGGGATGGGGGAAGAGAAATAATAGCCTTTTTGGAACTCACGTTCAGAGAATCTCACCAGTTCACCTATGCCGTCGCCATCTTGCCCCGTCTCCCCCTATAGATTTTATAAAACCATCTAGTAAAGAAAATGAGGAAAGGAAGCCAGTTATTTTATTTTATTTTTTTGAGTTGGAATCTCACTCTTTCTCCCAGCTGGAGCGCTTGGCCCCCAGTGTCAATCTACTGGGCTCCAGCGATCCTTCCACCTCAGCCTTCCAAGTAGCCAGAACTACAGGCATGTGCTACCATGAGCGGCTAATTTTTTTATTTATTGTAGAGACGAGGTCTCGCCAAGTTGCCCAGGCTGGTCTCAAACCTGCAGGCTCAGGTAATCCACTCATCTCGGCCTCCCTAGAGTGTTGGGATTACAGGCTGAGCCATGGAACCCGGCCTTGGTCAATTCTGAATACCAATCTGCAACTCCGGTCATACCAAGCCCACCAAACACAGTATGGAAGTTTAAGAACAGAAGTGGACCAGGCACGTTGGCTCATGCCTGCATTCCTAGCACTTTGGGAGGCAGAGGTGAGAGGATTGCCTGAGCCCAGGGATTCAAGACCAGCTTGGGCAACTTGGTAAGACCTCATTTCTACAATAAAAATGAACAAAATTAGTTCCGTGTGGTGGCATGCACCTGTAGTTCCAGCTACTTGAAAGGCTGAGGCATAAGGATCACCTGAGCCCAGTAGGCCAAGGTTGTGGTGGCTGTGAGTGTGCATTGCACTCTAGCCTGGGTGACACAGTGAGACTCTGACTTAAATCATTGCCTGGGCTAGTAGCTAATGGTCACGAGACTTGCTTTACAGGGTCGCATCTATTGTAAACACCTAAGAACAGTATTTGAGATTTCTCAGATTTTGTACTCTGATAGACCTGAGGCCTCACCTGGGCCCAGGACACATATCAGGAAGCTGCTCTACCAGTGCTGTGACGTGTCCCCCCCTCCACGAAATTGACTCTGCAACAGGAAGACAGTCTCAACGCCACCCCGACTCCACCAACTCATCAGCAGTCCTTAGCTGAGAAGTTGCTGAATTCCCTGACACGTACACACGCCTCAGGAAGGCACAGGGGCAGAGTTTCGGGGCAGGGGCATCTGTGTTATACCCCAGTAGGGATTGGGGACTGAAAGTCCTTAGTTCTAGGCTTTTATGGGCCTGGAAGCTTGAAGTGGCACTTTTCACGTATAAAGGTAACGTGTAGGTACCTGGGCCTGCATCTTCCACATAGTGAGAACAGCTCTTCACAGGGTTCCCAGGGACACCTGAGAGTGACCCCCCATGAGGTGCTTCATGCAGGCCTGCACACATGCCCAGTGCCCAGGGAACAGATGCCAGCCTCTGTGGTGGTTCTCATTAGACAGCCAGGCAACAGCTGATTCTAATGCAGAAACTAGACTCAGCCACTGAATTCCAACCAATCGACTGATGTGTTTTCTTCATCCTTCAATGTATTTTTTAAAGTTTTGATTTAGTTTCCAACACCTAAGGAGTTCAGAGACTTCACATAAAAATCTAGGTTTACAATGTCTCTGGAAGAATGAGAAGCCTGGCACCTGGGTCTACATGGCAGCAATCAGCTGAGCTTTTTTGGCTGAAACAAGGGCCCTCTGATTTGCCAAAGTCCCCACCACTCCCTACTGTCTCCCTGCCTCCAAGTTTAGGGTTCCTGTTCTCACTTGGCCTGTGTGAGTCACTGTCCTCCAGTTGCACTCTGTGCCTGCTTGGTCTCCCCAGTGGCATCTTTGGACCCACAGCCTCTCCCCCGCCCACCAAGCTGGCATTGGTCTGCCAGTTACCACATGGAACTCCTTGAGGGGAGGGATCTTGGGATAATTATACTTGGATTTGACATGGCCAGCCACAGACCTGTAAATATTATATCATATAGTGGAGAAAAGTTTATTATTTTAACATCTGGTGCCCTCTCCTTGGAGGAAGAGACTTGTCTTGCTTGAAGACTTGGGCGATCATCGTTTGTGGTAGGAGGCAAACCCCAGGGTTTGGAGGTGGCTGATGTCAGCACTTGTAGGAAAATAGTTTTCCGTGAGAAATGAAGGGAGCTGGGCATGGTGGCTCATGCCTGTAATGCCAGCACTTTGGGAGACTGAGGTGAGAGGATTACCTGGGCGCAGGGGTTTGAGACCAGGCTGGACAACTTGGTGAGACCTTGTCTCTACAGTAAATAAAAAAATTAGCCAGGCATGGTGGCATGCAACTGTAGTTTCAGCTACTTGGAAGGCTGAGGCGGACGGCAGGTCGAGGCTGTGGTGGCCATGAGTGTACCACTGCAGAGTGAGACTCCAACGAAAAAAAAGAAAGAAAGGGATTTGTTTTGAGTCTGAAGAAGATGGGTAGAGAGGAGGAAACAGAGAGAGAAGATGGAAGAGAGAAATGAGTCAGGAGGGAGGACAGGGCGGGGTGAACCCACAGTGGCCTCAGGGTGGAGTGGTCAAAGGCCACGTTGGAAAAGGTGACATGCCTGTCCCAGAGATGAAAACCCTTCCTCCCCTTTCCCCCTGGGGGCCTTTTCTGCTCACCGCTGTGCTGTGTGTGCAAACTCTCTGTGGTATCTGGAGAGGGACTGAATATTGATATGAAGCTGGCCTGGGTCATGCAGGATGGCCCATGTGACAAGCAGGTGCTGGCACACAGCGGGCCGTGAGACCCAGAGTCCCGGGGCCTGGCTTAGGATATCCAGAGTCTGCAGTTGGGGGTGCCTAGATGGACACATGCTGCTTACACCCCCTGGCTATTGTGGATAATGCTACTGAGAACATGGGTGTACAAATATCTCTTCGAGTGTCTGCTTTCAATTTGTGCTGGGTGGGAGGGGCAGTTCTTGGGCTTCTGCAGGAGAAGGGGTTTATACCCAGTATTTATACCCACATGCAGAATTGCTGAAGATGTGGTAATTCCGTTTTTGATATTTTGAGAGATAACCACACTGTTTTCCACAGCAGCTGCACCATTTTGCATTCCCACTAGCAACACACATAGGTTCCTGAGTTTTTCCACATCCTTATCAACATTTGTTATTTGCCATTATTATTATTAGTTGTTGCTGTTGTTGTTATTATTATTATTATTATTATTTTGAGTAGGAGTCTCACTCTGTCACCCAGGCTAGAGTACAGCGGTTATGCTCATAGTAACTGCAGCCTCGACCTGCTGGGCTCAGGTGATCCTTCCGCTTCAGCCTCCCAAGTAGCTGGAACCACAGGCGTGTACCACCATGCCCAGCTAATTTTTTATTTTATTGTAGAGATGAGGTCTTGTCAAGTTATCCAGGCTGGTCTCGAACCCACAGGCTCAGGCAATCCACTGGCCATGGCCTCCCAGAGTGCTGGGATTACAGGCTGAGCCATTGAGCCTGATCTATTTTTTTTTTTTAAAGCCATGCTAACAGATGTAAGGTGCTATCTCATTGTGATTTTGATATACATTTCCCTGTGATTAACATCTTTTCATGTGCTTGTAGCCCTATTTTGAATATTTTCTTTGGAGAAATGTCTGTTGAAGTCCTTTGCCCATTTAAAAATCAGGTTATTTTTGTTGTTGACTTTTAGGAGTTCTCTATGTATTCTGAATAATAATCTCTTATCAGATGTGTGATTTACAGGTATTCTCTCCCATCCCACAGGTGGCCTTTTCTGCTGATGTACAAAAGTTTTAATTTTTTTTTTTTTTGAATCGGAACCTTACTCTGTCACCCAGGCTGGAGTGCAGTGGCACATGACGGCCACCCCAGCGTCAACCTGCTGGGCTCTGGTGATCCTTCCGCCCCAGCCTTCCAAGTATCCAGAACGACAGGCATGCGCTACCATGCCCAGCTAGTTTTTTATTTATTGTAGAGGCGCCGTCTTGCCAAGTTGCCCAGGCAGGTCTCAAACCCGTGGGCTCAGGCCATCCACTCACCTCGGCCTCCCAAAGTGCTGGGATGACAGGCCAAGCCACTGAGCCCGGCCAGATTTTGAAATTTTGATGAAGTCCAGTGTATCTGTTGTTTCTTTTGTTGCCTGTGCCATGGGAGTGGTTTCAAGAAATCACTGCCAGATTCATGTCATGAAGCTTTCCCTCTGTGCTCTCTTCCAAGAGTTGCTGCCCACTCCTTGGCCACCCCCTCTTTTTCACAGCCCGGCTTTGTGCTCAAGGCTTCTTCTCCACCATGTGCCTCTTCAGGGTTCCAGGGACTCAAGTACAACCCTTGGGTCTGCAGGCTCATGGTCCACGGGCTGCCTTTCCTCCCTCATTCCTGCCCGATGCTCCACCTCGGTCCCTCACCCCCACCCTACCTGAGACTGGCCATGGCCCGTGATCGTCCCTCCTTGACTGTCACGCCCCCTTTCCTGCCCACGTCTGTGCACTCCCGCTCCAGCCCATCTCCAGCAGGCTGTCTTTGATCCTACCGCTTTTCTTTGATCCCTCTTACTGTCATGGATTCATCAGACGACCCAGGATGACTGCTGTCCCCCACGGCCCATGCTTTCACACTAATTTTAGTATTTATTTATCCTCCCCCCCACTAATAGGATTTTGGGCACAAGGCCTTCTATGAAGACTGCATTTCTCAGCCTCCCTCGCCTTTCCTTATTTATTTACTTTGGGTCTGGGTCTCATTCCATCACCCACTGCAGCGGTATGATCCTAGCTCACCACAGCCTCGACCTCCTGAGCTCAGACAACTCAGCTTTCCTAGTAGCTGGGACAACAGGCGTGTGCCACCATGCCTGGCTAATCTCTTGCATTTTCTGTACAGCTGCGGTCTTGCTATGTTGCCCTTGCTGGTTTTGAGCTCCTGGGCTCAAGCAACCCTCTTGCATAATCCCAGAGTGCCGGGATTGCAGGTGCTCCCTTGCCTTTAGATATGGTTATACAATGAAGTACAGGCCAGTGGGAAAAGATGAAATGATGGGTGTGGCTGTTTCAGCCGGTCTGTGAGGAGGAGCCTGTTTCCAGCCTCCTTTTTCTCCTTCTGGCTGGTGGCAGCCAGCTGGAGAGGCCATCGTGGCCCAGTGGGTGGCCTTGAATTCAGGATGGCAGAGCACCAAGATGGAAGGAGCCTGAGTTCTTGACAATTTGGGAAGTGCTATCCCAACTCTGGCTTGGACTTTTTCCTTGAGACAGAGAGATAAATTTTTATTTTGTTTCTGACTCTGTTTTCCGGTCTCTTTGTCATAACTGCAGAATGAGTCCCTGCCACCAAGCCCACTAGCATGCCTGTGACAGTGCCTGCATGTTGTGCCTTCCCACCTGCTACCAAAAAAGGGTCTACCCAACTCAGGCTAGGTGGGCTGAATTCCTGGAAATATCTCCCAGGATTCCACACATGACCCTGAAGCCTGGGAACATAATGAGCTGTTCCTTCTGTGGTGTGTTGAGTCTTATGGCACAGTTGTGTTTGTTTGTTTGAGTTAGAGTCTCACTCTGTCGCCCAGGCTGGAGTACAGTGCTACGCTCTCGGTAACTGCAGCCATGACTTGCTGAGGTCAGGTGATCCTTCCGCCTCAGCCTTCCAAGTAGCCGGAACTGTAGGTGTGTGCTACCACACCCAGCTTATTTTTTGATTTATTGTAGAGATGAGGTCTCACCAAGTTGCCCAGGCTGGTCTCGAACCCCCAAGCTCAGGCAATCCTCGCACCTCGGCCTCCCAAAGGGCTGGGATTGCGGGCTGAGCCAGCATACCTGGCCCACAGTTGTGTTTTATGACACACTAAAAAGGGGCAACTTTATAGGAGGGCCTAGTCTGGTCATGTGAGCCCATAAGTACAGAGAACCATCTCTGGCAGAAGACATAAGAGAGACTGGAAGCGAGAGATGGATGAAATGCCATAACTGACTTGAAGATGAAGATTTGGATGATCTCACAAGCAGATTCTCCCCAGAGCCCCAGAGAGGCAGCCCTGCCCAAACCCTACTCCTGCCTTGAAGACTGAAAGCAGAGAGCCCTGATGAGCCATGTGGTGAAGACAGAGAAGATAGCTGTGAGTTGTTTTAAGCCTCTAGGTCTGTGCTGATGTGTTATGATAGGAGCCCGGTGAGGCCCAGCTCTGCCCCTGTGCTCCGAGCTCTGTCCTCAGGAGGCTTCAGTTCCTGCTGCCACCTGTTTCTTCCTTTCCTGGCTCATTCCCCTCAGGTGACAGTCAGCACATAAGGTGGCCTTTTTTGAGAAGCTCTCTCCTAATTCCACCCCTTCCTCTAATCACCCTCTGATTTTCCTGCTTCTCTCTTCCACAAAACTCCTCTGGGTTGCTGCCCAACTCAGTAGCAATTCCTGTCATTTCAGGCACCAAAATGTGTTCAGAATGTAACACTCCTTCTCCCCTGTGCTGCTACAGCCCTAGTCTTCACTGGTCCTCTTCACTGCCCGTGGAAAACAGAATGCAACCCACACTTCTCCGTGGCCCACAAGGCCCTTCATGCCCCGTGGCTGGGCCCCTGGCTGTTTCTTGACCTCATCGCCCACTCTCTTCTTTGCTCCTTAATCTCCAGCACACGTATGTTTGTTGCACCTCTATTCACCATAGCAAAAACATGGAACCAACCATGTTGCCCATCGAAACTGGACTGGATAAAAAAAGATGTCGTACATACACAGTGGAATATTATGCAGCCATAAAGAAGGACAAATATATGAACTTCGCAGCAATTTGGATGGAATTGGAGTCGATCATGCTCAGTGATTTACTGCAGAAATAGGGAACAGAGTTCCATATGTTCTCACTCATAAGAGGACCTTGAACAATTATCATGCTATAAGAAAGCGATTGGCAGTCATAGGAGACTGCAGGCGGGGTGGGGGGTGGGATTGGCACTTGAGGGAAACTGCTAGGGAAGGGAGGGTCATACCTCATCAACAGGGGTACCTGCATGATCAATGTTTGTATACCTAACCCTGAATTGTACCCCACATCTTTATAATAAAAATTTTTAAAAATCTCCAGCCACACTGTCTTGCCTTCAGTTCCTCAAACACCCCAGCACACTCCCGCCTCAGGGCCTTTGCGGGTGCTGCTCCCGCAGCCTGCAGCACCTGCACCCAGAGCCCCGCAGGCTTCCTCCTGGTCATCACTCACACCGCAAGTCAGATGACCCCTCCCAAAGCCCTCTCTAGCTAGGGTAGGGCCCCCTCTTCCTGTACCACGATTCTCCACTCAATTTATCTCAAGGCGCTGATCAGGACCTGAAATTATCTCATTTTTACATTTTTATGTAAATTTTAAAGTGTGCATTAAGTGTCTCCTGTTGCTGAATATGCCTTCAAGAGGGAAGAGACCCTGTTCCGCTGGCTGTTGTTTTTTTTATTTGAGTAGGAGCCTCACTGGATTCTCCTGGAGTCTCACTGGCTGGAGTGCAGTGGCACACTCAGGGCCACCACAGCCTTGACCTGCTGGGCTCAGGTGAGTCTTCCGTCTCAGCCTTGCAAGAAGCTGGGACTACAGGCATGCACCACCATACCCGGCTAATTTTTTTGTTTGGTTTTTTTAAGAATTGGAATCTCACTCTGTCGCCCAGACTGGAGTGCAGTGGCACTCTCCCAGCCACCAAAGCCTCTACCTGCTGGGCTCTGGCGATCCTTCTGCCTCAGCCTTCCAAGGAGCAGGAGCTACAGGCGTGTGCTACCACGCCCGGCTAGTTTTTTTGAATTATTGTAGAGACAAGGTCTCACCAAGTTGCCCGGGTGGGTCTCGACCCCTCAGGCTCCCAAAGTGCTGAGATTACAGGCTGAGCCACCGAGTCCAGCCTAGTTTTTAAAATTTATTTTAGAGACAAGGTCTCGCCAGGTTGCCCAAGCTGGTCTCAAACCCCTGATTACAGGCATGAGCCACCATGCCCGGCCCGCTGGCTGTTGTATCCCCAACAGCTCTGCCTGGCATGTAGGCATTGTATAGTAAATATCTGTTCGTTTCACTGGCCATCTCTTCTTGAGTTCTGACCTCATCCGTGCCTTGCCAGGACTGTTGTCTCCTTAATGCTGGTCTCCGCCTCTAGCTACAAAGGCTTGACCTCACCATCCTCTGCTTAACATCCCTTCATGGCTCCCTACTGCCCTAGGATAGCCTCAGAGGATGTCCTTGGCTATCCTCTGTCAGTCTCTCCAGCCTCACCTGTTATCTTTTCTGACCTGAAGGTTCATGGTAGGTAATTCTTGTCCTTTACTCCCCACCCCGCATGCCAGTTCCTGTCTTTGTTGCTTTGCTACTGCAGTACCTTCTTTCTGGGGCCCTCCTCATAATCTTGCCTGGCATGATTCTTCCTTTAAGATTCTTCCTTTAAGATTCACCTTTAAGATTCACACTTCTTCCTTTAAGATTCACCAAGGATGTGACCTCTTCCAGGAAGCCCTCCCTGATCCACTCCCGCAGCTGACTGGTGCTTCTTCCATTTGCTTGTCTATCTGCCCACAAGCCCAGTAGCTCCTTGGAAAGGCTTCTTGGGCACCCACAGAGAAAGTGTAACATCAGGGATGCTTGTTCACAGAGCAAGCGAATAACTGAAAATCGGTTCAGGCCCTCAGATGATTTCAGGCGACATATGCCCATGACATAAATAACAAGAAATGCAAGGGAGACAGTCACTCCCTTCGCATCTCCCGATCTGATAGAGACAGTCTCAGTTTGGCAGTTGTTTTATATGTAACGTTTTTAGTCTGGGTGTAACTTGGTGGAATGGGTAACCCTGTTCACTGCTGCTGGGCCCCCTTGGGCCAGAAACCCTACTTGCTGGTTCTTAGCAAATGCATGACTCGGTCAATCAAGCTACTCAGAGCCAGGCTGTGGAGCAGCCCGCCTGGCTCCCAAACTCGGCTTTGCTCCATACTAGCTGTGACCTCAGGCAAGCATCTCAGCCCATCTTTGCCTCAGGTTCCTCATCTGTAAAATGGGCTGTGTGGGTGGAGGAAGTGAAGCATGAGGAGCTTTGCTGGGAGCCTGGCACACAGTGGCTGCTGGGTACGTCATTGTGGGTGCGTAAAGGGGCCCTCAATCACTGTCAGGGAAGAAAAAGTGAGCCTGACGTGTTCTAGTGTCTTCTATCGTCTTCTCTACGCAGTGTCGCGGTACAGGGTCCCTGCTCAGAGGGCCGGGTGCCGGGGATGGCAAGCTCTGTGGCTGCTGTCTTGAAGTTTGTAACACTTTTACCTTTGAATTTGTGTCTGAGGATTTTCTGAGTTGGAGTCACAGTCTGTCGCCCAGGCTGGAGTGCAGTGGCACGCTCACGGCCACCGCAGCCTCGATCTGCTGGGCTCCCGCGATCCTTCTGCTTTAACCTTCCAAGCAGCTGGAGCTACAGACACGCGCCACCATGCCCTCCTAATTTTTTGATTTATCGTAGAGATGAGGTCTCACCAAGTTGGCCAAGCTGGTCTCAAATTCCTTTGGCTCAGGCAGCCCTCTCACCTTGGCCTCTCAAAGTGCTGGGATTATAAGCATGAGCCACCACGCCCAGCCAAAACTTTTAAAAATACGTTTACATGAGTTTAGAAAGAACTGATTCTAAGAAAAATATTAAGTAGGTAGCAGCACAGGCAATGGGAAAATATGGTAAACACCCAAGAAGGGAATATTAAAAAGAGATAAACTTGAACTTCCTGATCTCTTGCTTGCTTGTGCTTTAGAATTGTTTGATTCGCTACCTCATAGCAATAGTGAAATTACAGGACTGCAGGATTTTTTTTTTTTTTGAGTGGGGAGACAATTTAACATCAATGGAGTGATTTTTACTTTGCCAAAAACTGAGAGCGAGGTCATTAGTTAGAATTTCCCAGGAAGCATTTTTAATGCATTGCAGACCATTTAAACAATTCCAAAGAAGTCCTAGAAAAAAGGA
>JAPVLO010002969.1:0-27742 GCA_027257055.1 Cephalopachus bancanus | reverse complement strand
TATTTCTTCTAAATTCTATATGCAAAATTAAAAGGAACTTTAATATATGACTCTCTCAGTACTTAAAAATTATACTTAATTTTTAGCCATGATTCTCTATGTTGAAATTCTAGAATTGAAAAGATAAATGATGTTTTACCTCTGGAATATTCTAAGCAAAGAAAACAGTTATAATTGAATGCACTTTTTATTTTAATACAAAGAACTTGTCATTTACAGTGCATTATTACTTAGAATTAGTTGTAGCATATAAGACTAATTATTTGTGTCACATAGAAATGAGAAAACCTAACCTTTCATAGCATACAAAAATTTTTCACTTGAAAATGCTTTCTGTTGGATTATTGTTTTAAATTACAGATGAAAAATATAAGTTGCTGTCAAAAGGAAAGCAATTTACAGTGTTTTATGATTCAAACTGAGGCTAATAATATTAAAACCTCAGAGAATACCAGTCCATTACATTAAAGGTTAGACATATTTATTAAAAGGAGCATCACATGTTTTATAGAATAAAAAGGTAGGCTAATCTACACATGGGCAAAAATTAACTCTGCTGTTATTAAAATAAATTATTTTTTTAAAGTCCTCTGTTCACCTCCAAATTAATGTCCTTTGCTGTCCTCTTGAAACTTATCTTGCTTAAATAATAAAATCTTCCTTTGAGTTAAATATATTTTTATATAGCCTCATTAGACTATATATAAATTGACATGGACTATCAACAGACCAAATCAGAATTCCAAGGTAATAAGATATTTTTAATTCCATAGATTTATAAATGCAAATTTTATGATGTGAAGATTCTGGAATCTGCCACCTTCCTTGGAAGAGTATTGACTTATTTGTTTTAGCAGGCAGGCATCACATTAGTTAGACTTAAACAGTAAACTCTGGCATTTGGTTGTCAGTTCAAGTTATCTACTAATACATGATGCTGGATTGCTCAAAGATTATGGAAGAGTTTATATACAGAATTTTGAGACCCCATCTTGAGTTCTACTCCTTTCAAGCTTCCTGCTACCTCTACAACAAGTTTGGTTGCCTCCTGTGATTTTCCTAGGCCAGTTCAAGTTTTAGCAGTGTTCTGTGGCCCAACTAAGACCTGACATCACTCCAGAAGAATCCTGGCCTCAGTTCAGAGACACAAAAATGTGAAACTCACCCACTGTTCTCTTCTTCCTCAAATATCAGTCTCCCTTCCAGAATCACAAGCTTCTGATCTCTCTTCAGTAAATGTGAAACTACTTCTATATTCTGACCAGAGTGTACATCTATCTGTCTACTATGAGAAGTTTGCTCTAGTAGTAGCTTATTTCAGTTGTGTGGTTTTTAAACCAGTTACTAACTAATCTGTCTGAAGTTATCTATTTCTCAGATATATTTACATGGGCTTCTTTTCTAATACAATTTATAAATCTTTGTATGTATAAACCAAAATTTAAATAATTTAAAAATTATTTTTTAAGTTTTAAGGGCCCAATATTTCTCCTTTATTTTAAAACTGGTAATCAGAGCTAATACAAAAACTTTGTTTTTCTTTAAACAGCAGCTTTTAACAAAATGAAAAATTTAAACAAAATTTTAATTTAATTTTGCATTTTTATAATAAAATAATTATGGGGAATTTAGCTTTTTAGGAAAAAATATACTTTGAATACACACATAATGAAAGAAAATGATTTCAGTGAAATAATCTCCAATGTTTTTTGAGAGAAAAAAACAGAAAGTAAAGGGGCAAAGAGAAATAAGCATGAATGACAGTTGCCTATGGCCAGATATGAGGAAAGGTTCAACGAGTGGTTCAATCAGAGGGAAAGTCTGAGGGGAGTTAGAAAACCCTACTATGGGTGTAAGTCCATAGGAATAAGTAAAAAGAAGAATAAGTAAAAAGATAGCGGAAGGAATTATATTTGACAAAAAGGGCCTCTACTCTTAAGAGATTGTTTTGGAACTTCATTAGTAAAGACAGTTCTTGCTAGTAATACAGATTTTTCTCTGGTCTGCTGGGCTGCGAGAGTGTCAGTTCAATGGGTTGGCAAGCCCAGCCCCAAAGAGTGTTAGCACGATGGACAGGCAAACCACACCCAGAGACAGTTGGCTCTGCTGGGCTGACAAGTCAAGACTAGAGAGTATTGGCTCTGCTAGGCTGGTGAGCTAAGCCCTGATACTGTTGCTGGTTCAGTGGGTTGACAAGACAATCCCGGAGAAGTGTCTCAGCTCCAGCTCCAGAGTCACTCTCTGCTGGCAGCTATCCCGGTTCAGGGGGCTCCAGGGGGCTCAGCTCTTCAGCTCCAATGATCTCAGCTCCAACCATCTTCAGCAGCCTTTTGGGTCTGGGCTCTTGACTCTGGGAGGAATGAAGGATCACTCATGCACCCAGGAGGATGAGGAATCACTGATGGAGGGAAGATGAGAAAGCAGGATTTGAGAAGGCAGAAAAGTTCCCACAGTGGGGGGGTGCGACCTGAAGAGGTTGCCAAAACCTGGTGTTTATGTAGCCCTAAGACCAAGCTGATTGGCTGGCACTAGCTGTGCTGATTGGTCAGTACTAAAAAACAATCAGTTGAAGGTAGGTGCTAGTAGTGAACTGATCAGTCAGCACTTAGCAGTATGATGATTGGTTTGTTTTTCAATCCCAGCAGTGATGTTTTTGCTCTCTAGCCTGAGGGGCTTGTAGGGAGCTCGTTTACTAGCTAGTGTTTCAGTCCTAGAGGCCTGCAGTAAGTTCGTTACTTTGTTATCTAGGACCCACTTTGTCTCTCTGCCTTACTATTCTTTTTTAAAAAAATGTATTTACCTATTTATTTTAAAGATGTGGGGTACAAACAGGATTAGGTATAAAAATGGTATTGTACAGGTGAAGTTTAGACCTCCCTTTGGTCCCCACTTTGACCGGTTTAAATCAGGTACCCTTTTTGATGTGTGTGTACCCCTTCTCCCCCAGCAGTATCCCTATACTGTATCCCTATACTGCCAATCCCTTTCTTGTAGTATTATGGTAAATGTTCAGGGCCCGCTTGGGAGTGAGAACATGTGGTACTCTGTTCTTTGTTTCTGTGATATATCACTGAGTATTTTTGACTCTAAATCCATTCCAAGTAGCTGTGAAGTCCGTTTATTTGTCCTTTTTTATGGCTGGGTAATATTCCATTGTGTATATGTACCACATTTTTTAATTCAGTCCCGTTTTGATGGGCAGCATGAGTGGTTCCATGTTTTTGCTATTGTGAATAGTGCTAAAATAAACATGCATGCACAGACATCTTTTTTTGTGGAATGATTTGCGTTGCTCTGGGTATATTTCTAGTATATAGATTGCTGGATCGGACGGAAGGTCAATTCCTTGTTAATTTAGAATTCACCACACTGTTTTGCATAGAGCTTGAATAGTATGCATTCCCATCAGCAGTGTAGACATGTTCCCTTTGTCTGCATACTCACCAACATCTGTTTGTTTTATTAATGATGGCCATTCTTACTGTGGCTTGGTGGTATCTCAATGTGGTTTTGATTTGCATTTCTCTGATGATTAGTGAAGCTGAGCACTTTTCAATGTGTCCATCGGCCCTCCATGTATCTATCTTCTTTTGAAAAGTGTCTATTCATGTCTTTTGCCTGCTTTTTAATGGGACTGGGTTTTTGTTTGTTTGTTTGTTTGTTTGTTTACCTTTCAGCACATTTGAGTTCCTTGTAGATCCTGGATGTTAGGCCTTTGTTGGATACATAGTTGGCAAATATATTTTCCTGTTCTGTGGGCTGTCTTCCTACTCTTTTGAAGATTTCCTTTGCTTTGCAGAAGTGTTTCAGTTTAATAAAGTCCCACTAATCTATCTTATCTCTTATGGGGTTTTATTCAGGAATTGGTTGCCTATTTCGATTTCTGTAAGTGTGTCTACTGCATTTTCTATGATTCTTATAGTCTGAGGTTTTACATTTAGATCTCTGATCCATTTAGAGTTGATTTTTATATGGTGATAATCAGGGGTCCTATTTCATTCTTCTGCATGTGGTCAGCCAGTTTTCCCAGCACCATTTACTGAATAGATTCTCCTCTCCTGAGTGGTTGTTGGTGGAGGCTTTGTCAAAGATGAGTTGGTTGAGAAATTGTGGTTTTGCTTCTGGAATCTCTATCCTGTTCCATTGGTGCATATGCCTGTTCTTGTACCGAAACCAGGCTGTTTTGATTATTGTAGCCTTATAGTAAAGTTTAAAATCTGGAAGTGTGATACCTCCTGCTTTATTTCTTTTGATAAGAATTGTTTTGACTTTTCATGGTCATTTGTGTTTCCACATGAATTTCTGTATTGTCATTTCCAGTTCAGAGAAGAATGATGTTGGTAATTTAATGGGTATTGAATTGAATCTGTGGAATGCCTTTGGTATGATGGATTTCTTAACAAAGTTGATTCCTCCAATCCGTGAGCATGGAATATTTTTCCATTTGTTTGTGTCTTCTTGGATATCTTTGAGCAGTCTTTTGTAGTGTTCATTGTAAAGTTCTTTCACTTCTCTGGTTAGGAAGATGCTGAGGTATTTTATTTATTTATTTATTTATTTATTTATTTATTTATTTATTTATTTATTTATGCTATTGTGAATGGGATTGTGCCTTTAATTTGGGTCTCTGCCTGTTTGTTGTTGGTGTATAAATTGTGACTGTCTTTCGTACATTAATTTTGTGTCCTGAGACTTTGCCAAAGCCCTTTATTGGTGCAAGGAGATTTTTGGCAGATTCTGTTGGATTTTCTAGGTATAAAATTTTATCATCTGCAAAAAAGTATAACTTAATTTCTTCTTTTCCTGTTTGAATACCTTGATTTCCTTCTGTTGTCTAATTGCTGTATCTAGGACTTCCAACACAATGTTGAACAGGAGAAGTGAGACTGAGCAGCCTTGTTTTGCTTCAGTTTTCTAGGGAAATGCTTCCAGTTTCTGTCTATTCAGCAATGTGTTACTTGTGGGTTTATCATAGAAGGTGCTTACTATGTTGAGGTGTGTTCCTTCTATGCCTAGGTGTTTGAGGGTTGTTTATTAAGAAGATATGCTGGATTTTATCAAAAGCTTTTTCTGCATCTAATAATATAATCATGTGGTTCTTGTTTTTATATCTGTTGATGTATTTAAGTACATTTATGGTGTTGCAGATGTTGAACCAGCCCTGCATTCCAGATATGAAGTCTACTTGGTTATTATATCCATCCAATTTGCTAGAATGTTGCTGAGAATTTTTACATCTATATTCATTAGTGATACTGACCTGTACTCTTTGTTTGTTGTATCTTTACCCAGTTTGGGTATCCGTGTGATGTTAGCTTTATAAAATGATACGGGGAGAGTTCCATCTTTCTCAATTGCTTGGAATACTTTCAATAGGATTGGTATCAGCTCCTGCTTGTATGTTTTGTAGTAGCATTCCACTGGAAAGTCATCTTGTCCAGGGGTTTATTTTGGTAGGTGGTTTCCTTATGACGGATTCAGTTTCCTAGGTTGTTATTGGTCTATTTGGTGTCTCAATGTCTTCTTATTTTAACCTTGGGAGGTTGTGTGATGTTAGAAATTCCTTCATTTCATTTAGGTTATCAAGTTTGTTTCCATACAGGTGTGCATAATAGTCTCTGATAATTTTTTTTAATTCTTCAGGATCAGTTGTGATTTGATCTTTTGCATTTCTAATTGTGTTTATTTGGGCTTTTTTCTCTTTTTTATTGGTCTTTCTTGCCAGGGATCCATCAATCTTGTTTATTCTTTCAAAGAACCAGCTTTTTGTTTTGTTGATTTTTTTCTATGATTTTTTTTCTTTTATGTTCCATTATGGAGCTTTTACTTTGGTGATCTGGATTCTTTTGCTAAAGTTTGGGTCTTCGTTGTCTTATCTTTCAACTACCTTAGGTGGTTTGTTAGGCTAACGTGTGATCTTTCCATTTTCTTGATGTGTGTTTGCAGAGATATAAACTTCACCCTAAGAACAACTTTCATGGCATCCTAGAAGTTTTGGTAAGATGTTTGTTCATTTTCATTTGTTTCCAGGAATCTTTCAGTTTCTGTGTCGACCCAGTAATCGTTCAGCATCATGCTGTTTAGTGTTCGTGTCTTTGTCAATTTGGGGAATTTTGTTGGTGTTGATATTTATTTTTAGTTCACTGTGGTCGAGAAGTTGCATGGCAGTATTTTGATTTTATGAAATTTGTTTATGCTGGATCTATGACCAAGAATGTGATTGATCTTGGAGTTTGTTTCATGTGGTGATGAGTGGAAAGTATGTTCTGTGGTTGCTGGGTGGAGTGTTGTATAGGTATCTATTAAGTCCATTTGGTCAAGTATTAAGTTGAGGTTCCTATTCTCTTTGTTGATTTTTTGAATCAGTGATCTATCTAGGGTTGTTAGCAGGGTATTTAATTTCCCAATTATAATAGTGTTAAAATCAACATCATTTTAAAATTTACTTAGTAGTTGCTTTATAAATGCTGGTGCTCCTATGTTGGGTGCATATATGTTTAGGATGGAAATTTCTTGTTAATGGATTGAAACTTTTTAAATTATGTAATGTCTTTTCATATTTTTTAAAAATTATTTTTATTTTTCTATTTATTTATTTATTTATTTAATCAGTGGCACACTCACAGCCACCCTAGTGATGGCCTGCTGGGCTCAGGAGATCCTTCCACCTCTGCTTTCCAAGTAGCCTGAACTACAGGCATGCACTATCACACCCAACAATTTTTTATTTTTATTTATTTATTTATTTTATTGTAGAGATGAGGTCTTGCCAAACTGCCAAGGCTGTTCTCAAACCCGTGGGCTCATGCAGTTCCCTCATCTCGGTCTCCCAGAGTGCTGGGATTACAGACTTGAGCCACCTTGCCTGGCCCATATCTTTTTAAAATTTTTGATAGCTTAAAGGGTTTTTTGTCTGATATTCAGATCATGACTTCTGCCTTCTTTTGTGATCCATTCGCCTTGAAATTCATTTTCCATCCCCAAACTTTAAGTCTGTGTGTACCCTTATGGTGAGATGAGTTTCCTGGATGCACCTAGTCATGATTTTTTTTAATACAGTTTGCTATTTTGTGTCTTTTCAGTGGTGTATTTAGCCCATGCACATTCAGACTGATTATTGAGATGTGATTGTTTTTCCCCCTGTCATAAGACTTTTATTAAGTTTTTTTTTTTTTTTTTTTTTTTTTGCTTTTAACTTATGGTTGATGCATGTGTGTGTTTTCAAGTTTTCAGTTGCAGTGTATTCTCTGTTGATTCTGTAGCAATCCTTTTTTTCTTCTTCTGTGCTTAATACCTTTTTAAGCATCAGCTGTATAGCTGGTCTGGAAGCTTCATGGCCTTAGTTATTGGATTTCTGGGAAGGATTTTAATTCTCCATCACTGATGAAGCTGAGCTTGGCTGGGTAGGAAATTTTTGGTTGAAATTGTTTATCATTAAGGACTTTGACTATTGGACTCTAGTCCCTTCTAGCTTGTAGTGTTTCTGCTTATAGGTCTGCTGCTATTCTGATTGATTTTCCCCAGTAGGCAGTCTGAGCTTTCTCTCTTGCTGTCTTTAGGTCTTTTTTCTTTTGTATCTACTCTGTGTATGTTAATTACTATGTATCTAGGGGTTGTCTTTTCATTTGATGTCTGTGGGTGTTCTCTCTATCTCTTGTGTTTGGATGGTCACATCTCTGATGAGATGGAGAAAGTATTCTTGGATAAATTCCTGGATTACTTGCTCCAAGGTGTTCTCCCTTTCTCTTTTTAATTCAGGGATAGTAATCAGGCATAGGTTCAGTCATTTGATATTTTGAACATCTCTAGGAGGCTTTTTTCTTTCTTTCTGAGTTTTCTTTCTATGTTTTTTACAGATAGAGTTGTTTCCATGTTTTGATCTTCAAGTTCTTAGACTCTGTCTTAACTAATTCTGCGTTCCATGTTTGTCATCTTGTTATTTATCTCTTGGATGAAATTTTTATGGCTACAATATGTGTTACAAGTTCTTTCAGTGTTGCATCTTGTTCTTCTCGAGTCTCATTCATTCTTTCCATCCATTCTCTAATCCCTGTTGTATTTTGGGGCCAATCATTTTTGACTTTCATTGTGTTTTTTCTTTTTGTTACACTGGGAAGTACCAGTGTTCTTCCATTGATTTTTCCTCATTTGTGACAGATTTCTTTATTTTCTCTTTAGTTTTGTATTCAGTGGCAGTGGGAGAGGCTTTCACTTCTGATGTTTACTCAGCCCTCTGTTCTCCCAAATTAGGGTTCTGAATTTCTTCTATTTTGAAATAGGGCTATAGGTGGGAAGTTTTGCTGTCTCTTATAGTCTTGAGAGTCAAATAAGGTGGAAAAGGGGAGCTAGGATTCAAAAACTACTGGCAAATCACAGTGTTCGCAGACTGTGGTATGGGTTCCCTGAGACCCACTACCCACCACCATGTGATATGATGATGCAGTGGGTACATGTGTGTACCCCCTGAATCCAAAATACAGTAGCAGCAATGAGGAGAACAGACAATTAGAATGACATAAGATGAACAAAAATTTACAAAAATGAAAAAAACAGAAAAACAAAAGCAGAAACCAAAGAGAAAACCAAGCACACACACACACACACACACACACACACACACCACACACACACCCCAACACAAAATGAGAAAAAGAAAAGAGAAAGGAGACCAAAAACAAAAAAGGAATTCAGAATCCAGATCAAACCCTCACTTGTATATTTTTACATAATGGAAAAAGAAAAAAATTAAAAGGCAAACAAAAATAGAAACAAAAACAACTTGCCCTCTTGTGGCCGGTTCTATAATTGTCCTCTCATCTGCTCACAAGTAAGCCCTTCTACTGTCTTCTGTGGAGCTATAGCCTCATTCACAATCTCCCCAGTGACTGGTCAGGGAAGGAGGAGGGGTAGTAAGAGTGGGTTGGGCTTCAGTCCTCCACTCCCACTGTTATATTTTCAGGGGGATTCCCTCTGGTGGGGAGGTATGGAATTTTCTCTTCCCCAGGTGCTGATGGGGAGGTGTCCCAGCCAGGCTTGTCTTGGAGTAGAGTCTTCCTATCATGGCTGAGGTCCAGGCCCTGCCTAGGTTCATCCCCTTCAGTCATGCCACAGCCTTGTCTGTCTGACCTTTAGAGGGTTGCTGGGAAGGAAAGAGTTGGGTCAGCCCCTGGACTCACCACTGATCTCTTCGGGGGTCTTTCTCATCCTTTTCTGATGACATCCTTTATCCAACATCTGAATCAGAGTAGAGGGTGGGACACCTGAGAATCAGTATGCATCCTGTCCCTCTAGAGTTTGTGTTTTCAGGTTATTCCTTCTGGGTCACAATCAATCTATTAGTAGTAATCCACTGGTCACAGGGATTTAGGACTGTTGGTCTGTGGTGAGCAAACCAGAGCACCTTTCTACCTAGTTTCATTCTGCCTAGCTGTTCTCTAGTTACCTCTCTCTCACTAGTTCTCCTTGCAGTTTTATTGGTATCATTGGTAACTGTTTTTCACAGTTTCTCTAGAAACCTCTTTACGGTCTTTCAGAGGCTTCTTGTTCCTTTGGTCTTTTTGATGAATTTAGCAAAATGAACTTAGTATCTTGAAAACCTATTTTTAAAAACCTCTCTCTTTATGCAAGGCTTTCATTTGTGTACAGTTAAGGTATTAAAATAATTTGATTTTTTATTGCAACAACAAACATGGTTTGTTATTTTATTCCCCTTCATAAACTCTCTCTTCATCCTTCCTCCTCTTCCTCTTCTTCCTCCTCTTTCTATTTCACCCTCTCTTTCTCTCTCAGTGCAATTTAAAGTGACCATTCTGGATGATGATCTCCAGCTCCATTCATGTTGCTGCAAAGGACATGATTTCATGTGTACCCTCGAATCTAAAATAATAAATAAGTAAATGAATGAATGAATAAATAAATAGTGACTACTCTGTTACTATCTGAGGTACACAGGTACAGTCACATGGCCATCAGAGAATTTAGTTTAGATCCTGATTCTGAAAAAAATGCCTGGCTCTTCCTCCACCTCCCTCCATGCCTAAAGTTTATCCAGTTTCATTTGATACTGATTTTTTTTCATCATTTTTAGTTTTCTTTCCAGCCTCTTTCTTAAGCAGAACCAATCTCATTGCTTTCACCGGCTTCAAACCGTAAAACTGGATCTACTTCTTCATCTCCTTGCAATTCCTTCTAGTCTTTACTCTGCAGGAGCTTCTACTGCCTGTGTGCAGATTCAGGGCTCAACAATTAAATCCAGTAACTTCAGGTCTGCCTATCATTTTGTATTTTCATTTTCAATTCCTAATCATAGAATACTTTTATTTTTTATAACATCTCGGTAATGTTTTTATACTTTTTCATTTTTTTTTTCCCCTTTAACTCTGTTTTTGTGACTGAGGTGGCATATAGTATATGGAATCATTTTATCCTCTGGATTCTTCTGTGACTCAACAGTTTGTTGAATATAATGGTCCTGTTTTAAATCTCAGGTAATAAATCAAGGTGTGAAATGTCTTCAAATTAATCATCTACTATTTTGCTTATTTGACCAAGTGGTTCTTTTTGAATTTTATTTTGTTGTGTTGAGTTTATTGATTTGTTTGGCACAGACCCTCAGCAAAAACTTAGGCTTATGAATAAGTATCAAATTTCAAACCAAGCATTAAATATCAAATATCAATAGAGTTTATTGCCATTACTTCTAATTTTCCTCATAATACTATTCTCCAGCATGTGTTCTCTATGCCAGTGGCAAAATCATCAATATCCTGGTGAATATAAGCACTTGCTGACAGCACCTCCACTATACTTCATCTTGGACTTTTCTTCACCTCCAACTAAACATATGTTTCAAGCTTCCATATCAGTCAATGTTTCCAGTTACTCATATTCTTCTAAAATATATTTTTTTTCTTAAACATTTTGAAAACGTTGCAAAGAGCAGTTGATGAAAATAATCCCAGGTGAGATCAACTTAATTTTCATTGTAATTTGCTTTTATGCTTTTACACAAAATAAGAATTAATAGCTTAGAGGTACTGGAGTGAAATTTAGTAATTTACCATTTTCAGTAGTAACAATGATTATGTCACAAAGTTCATGTATTAAATTATCTGAAACTGTATTTCTCAAGAGGATCATCAGGACATCAGGAATAAAAATAATTGCATAACAGTAGCAAATGACATTTTTAGGGGCAGAGCATACAAGTTAATCATTGAAATTATAATTCTGAATATACTTTAATGAAATAAAAATGGAAAGTTTTCTAGGGGTAGTATTTTTATAGTTCTAGAAAAAAAGCAAGATTTTTGAAACTAAAAAATAAATTGCTTTACCCAGAAAAGTTTAGAAAGTATACCACATATAATTGACTAGTAGCTTATTCATGTATAAAGACGTAGCCTGAAGACGCTGCTGTGGGGTATAGCACTTCCAGCACACAAAACTTGCCCCCCTGTAGCTAGCAATATAAAATAGTGATAAAAACGTGCAACAACTAATTAAGTTATAATTTGATTAATTATAAGATCATTTAATTAGCAAATATAACTAATTTTTTCATGTCCACTTATTTTGAGATAAAACAATGTTTTTTTAATTTCTATTTATTTTGAGATACACAAACTTCTATGAAGAAGAAGACATAGAGAATAATGCCATTAATAGACTTGGACAGAGATATAATGGTGAGAGTATAGCTGAAGTATTATTTTATAATTTTGTTTTAGTTTCAGTCTCTTCCTTCCTTTGTTAACAAACAAACAAACCAAGGGGGGGGGCACTATCCAAATTCTAGGTTAATCAGAATTTATTTTATGTTTATAATTAACTATCTCTTAAAGTTAGCCCTCAAACATTTCTATTTCATATATTAAAATATAATATATAGCTTCTATTTTAGGATGCAGAAAATGAAATTAATTTCACTGTCCCTCTAATAGTAAGAATAAAAGATCTATAAAATACAAATTCATAATTTTTCTTAAATATGTCAGATGATTGAGTTGCCAAGCAATGAAATAACCTGAACTCAAGATAAGCTCCCCAACAAGAGAAAAGACAGGGTCAGGTTTGGAGGCTCACATCTGTAATCCCAGTACTTTGGGAGGCCAAGGCAGGAGGATTGCTTGAGGCTAGGAGTTTGAGGTTAGTCTAGATGACATAGCAAGACCTTGTTTCTACAAAAAATTAGGCATGGTGGCGTGTGCCTGTAGTCCTAGTTACTTGGGAGGCTGAGGCAAAAGGATTGCCTGAGCTCGGGAATTCAAGGCTCTGGTGAGGTATGATAGTGCCACTGCACTCCAGCTTGCATGACAAAGTGAGACCCTGACTCAAAAAAAAAAAAAAAAAAGACAAACAGGACATACAAACCTGCAACAAAGAACGGAGGCAAGAAGCATAATGCTGGCTGCAACAAAAGTAAGAATAAAAAATCGGCTAAAATATTAAAACTGTCAACAGGCAAGTGTCAGGCTTTAAATAGCAACTGACCAAAGATGAGTTTTCAGTCATTTACAAGCTGTTTTCTGTAGGCCTCCATGAATGCCCATGGAAGACTGGCGCCAAGGCAAGATAATTGTAAGCTCCCAGTGAAAAGCAGGCACACAAATGTCTGGTATCTGATACGAGAAATCCACACAGTCGCATCTACTTCTACAAACTTTTTTTTTGCCTTATAAAGCAAAAAGGCTTAGGCCATTAGGGAAAGGGTGACAAAGACTGGAGTAGGACAAAAGAGAACTAGTCCACCTCTGGGTTTTAACAGGTCACTAACTTTCACTTAAGACCTTATACTGATAAAAGAATATGTCTTCTCCTCCTCCTGGGATGGGGTGGGGAAACTCCTGCCTACTAGCAACAATACCAGGTGGAGATTGGTTATTATATAGAGGAGTAGGGAAAGGCAAGAGAGAAAGGAATGCTAAAAAAGCCCCATACCTGTGGATCAGTACACAGGATTTGTGTGAGCCTGAGACTAGACCCACGCAAAAAATTGCCTGTTCCACTATGAACCTGGCATGGAATACTAAGCCACTTCATTCTACTGTATGGAGCAAGATTGTAGAGACAGACTCTCTGTGTTGAATGGATTTTAAAATTCTGGGAAAAGAATAATGTACATAGAGTATGTTCATAGAATTCATCATAACTGAAAAAAGAGAAATAACTGAAAAAAAAGAACTGAGATATATGGAAAATATTAGTATAAAATATGAGAATTGGAGTCTTACAAATAAAAAACAGAAGAGATATTTAAAGAGACCGTATCTAAAAGTTCTCCAGAAATTATGAAAAACATAAAACCAGAGCATACAAAAAATGAATAAGAATAAAAGAATCAGCTAAAATATTAAAACTGTCAACAGCCATGTGTCAGACTTTAAATGGCAACTAACCAAAGAGGAGTTTTCAGTCATTTACAAGCTATTTCCTATAGGCCTCCATGGGTGCTCATGGAAGACTGGGTCCAGGACAAGACCGTTGTAAGCCCCCATTGACAAGCAGGTACACAGATGTCTGGTGTCTGACAGGAGAAATCCACATAGTCCCTTCTACCTCCACAAACTTTTTTTTTCCTTATAAAGCAAAAAGGCTTAGGCCATCAGGGAAAGGGTAGCACTTTTGGAGTAGGACAAAAGAAAACTACTCCACCTATGGGTGAAAAACCAGAGCATGAACAAAGTAAAATCAGAGCACGCAAGACTCTCTACAGTCTTGCTCCATACAGTAGAATGATAATTCCTTGAAAAGTTGGACAAGTGAGTGCACAAATAATATTAGAAATTAATAATAAAGAAAATCATAAATAAAAATAAAGCGTAGTTTAAAAATATAACAAATGTTAAAAATCCATGCAGTGTATCATTCCAACAATATGATATTCTGAATAGGGCAAAAATACAATACTATACTGTGGATTCATGCTATTATTGTTGTTAAATATTTTTCCAAACACATAGAATACACAATACCAAGACTGAAAGCTAATGTAAATAATGTTTCAATGTAATTTGTTGATTATAAAAATGTACTACTCTTGTAGGGGATGTCGATAATGAGGGAAACTATGCATGCCATGTGTTGGGACTATAATAACATGTAATATCTTTCTATCTTCTGCTCAATGTTGTTGTGAACCTAAAAGTGCTCTAAAATTATACATACTTACAACACACACACACACACACATACGAAATGTTAATAAATTTGAAAACTTAGACACAAGGATAAGAATGAAAGACTCAAGAGAGAACAGAAAACAAGAACAGTACTGTAACTGAAAAGGCAATTAAAATAATTTGAAACTCTTTCCATAAAAAATTGCCACATTTAAATAATTTTATAGATAATTTCTATCAGATTTTAAAATATGTAATTTTAATCTTATATGAACACTTCAAAGAATAGAAAGAAAACAATATTTTTCAACTTGCTTGATGATACTTTGACATCAAAGTCAGAAAAGAGCAGATACAAAAGAAAAATTATAAGCAAATATCAGCTATAAATATAAATCAAAGCTATGTGTAGCAAATTGATCAAGTTACTATAAATATAGTGAAGTTATTGCATTGCAGACAAATACTTCCTAGCTATATCAAGCTAAAAAAATTATTACATTTTATTAAAAACTACAAAGTCAATGCACATGCCAAAGAAGTTTCAGAAAAACCCCAGCAGCAAAATTGGTCCTATAAGAGTGCTGATGTCAACGCAGTCACTACTTTTGAATCAAGATCTATGTGTTTTATTATATTAACAGATAAAAGAAGAAAAAGAAATATATGATCTTTTAAACAAATGAACAAGAAATTTAATAAAAGTAAACACTCATTAAAAACATCATTGCAAATTAGAAGTAGAAAAATAACCTTATTTACATGACAACAAAAATTTGCCAATAACAGAGATAAATTCAAATGTTGAAAATAATAAAAAGGGCGTTTAAGTAAAGTACTATTTGGGGTAAATTAACACAATCTCTTAAGAGATAATTTTTCATTATGTTACATATAATTGAACAACTTCATTTAATAATGTAAATTTATCCATAGGTATAATATCCAGAAATGCTTTTGTGTACTTACACCAGCAGACATGTATAAGAACCTTTATATTAGTATCTTTGAAACACTAACACGCCTTTTTACTTGAAAAAAAATGTATCCTTTCAGAGGAGAAAGGCTAATAAAATTGTGAAATAAAACAATTCAGTTCTATGCAACAATTGAAAAAGTGTGACCTATTGGTGTAGGGATCAGGAATCATGATCTCAGCAATGTAATGCTAGGCATAGAAGCGTATTATATAAATGCATACAATATCCTACCAGTTCATGAAGTTCAAAAACAGACTAATCTAATCAATATTTTGTTAATCATATATATTCAATACTAATACATTAATAATACTGAACATTTTTTAAGTGATGATTCTTCTTGGACAAAGAAAGAAGTCAAATTTTTATGAATAGGAATACTCAGAATATATGGTGTCAGGGCTTTTTTACAAAGATGTTTTTTATGTTTTTGCTCAGATCAGTAGTTTTGTTCTGTTTACTTAAATTACTAAAGATTAAATATGTTATTATTAAGTATTACAATTTGCAATACCTTACATTATAGGTGTGTCTGCTTTTGTAAGTAGATATCTTATAATAAAAAAGTGATTTAAATGTTATTAAAAACAGAAAACACAAGAAAAAAATACCACGTAGCCTTAAAACATAAGAAAACTTTGTCATTTGTGCTAACAAGGATGGAACTGAAGGACAGTGTATGAAATAAGGCAGGGACAGAAAAACAAATGCTGTGTAATCTCACTTACATGTGGACTTTATAAAAGTCAATCTCATAGGAACAGAGAATAGGACAGTGATTATCTGAGGCTGGGGATGGGGGAAGAAGAGAGGATTGAGGAAGGGAAGATATTGATCAAAGAATAAAAATGTGTTAGACTGGAGAAATTTGTTTTAGTGACTGCACTGCGTAATGACCACAGTTAATAGCAATATATTATATATTTCAAAGTTGCTAAAATAGACTTTTAACATTCTCATACCAAAAAATGATAAATTGGTAAGGCAATGGACATGTTAATTAGCTTGAAAGAATCTTTCTGTAGTGTATACATAGATCAAAACATCACATTTTTTTTCCTATAAATAAAGTCCCTTATACATGAATATGTAAGTTGCAAACTTTGAAAGATGCGAATGTGTATTTGCATGTCCAATTACATAAGTTAGTTCACATATCTGGTGTACATTGTCACAGCATGCATCCTCTACAAGTGGTTGTGCTTTGGTGTACTTTACTTATTTTACAGTACTTTAGTGTACCATCCTCCAGCCAATAACTCTTCTTTCCTGTTCACTCAATGCCAGCCCTTGTATTCTAGCTACTGTACTACTGTACTCTTTAAGGTAATGTAAGATTAAAAATACTCTATTTTTTGTGTTTATTTGTTTTTAATGTGTTATTTGTGTGAAAGGTATTATAAGTCTATTACAGTACAGTACAATATAGTCAATTGTGTTTGTCGGATACCTAGACTAACTTTGTTGGACGTATGAACAAAGTAGACTTACGGACACGCTCTTGGACCAGAACTCATTTGTATGTAGGGGACTTACTGAACACGCAATTATTGCTTGTTAATTTGAAAATATATGTAGAAAAATATAATTACTTGTATGTTTTCAAAATTAGGGCTATGTGTGTAAAAAGGTCAACACTGTCCCATGAGATAGAAAGTTGCAGAATGAAGCCAAGTATTGATTCATATAGGGTAGACAGAAAAGGTTTCTTGGATAAGATGACAATTAGAGACACAACAAAGGCAAGGAGCAACTTAGACAGATAACGTTAATTGTGGGAAGAACGTTCTAGGTAAAAGAAAAGCCCATGTTATGAGTTTTCATTTATGGATACATGATTTTCTTCTTGGACAGAACAAGGTGGTATGGGACGAAAGGAAAATTAAAATGATGAAGAAGAGAAATAAAGAGAAACTGTAATGTGCATATATCCATTTTTGGATATTCAACTGTCCAATATCTTATTTTAGACAAGACTTAACAGAAACCATATCCTGTCACCATCCTAAAAGATATCACTGTAACATGCTAATTAAATTATAAGTTAAAAAATTTGCAGGTATCCTAAATGACTTGTTAAAACATCTACCTAGGGAATGGGGGGGATATACAAAAATAAAAGGGCTTGTCAACTTATTGAACTTTCTAGGTCTGTGAGAAGTCTGCAGTATATTGGGTTGCCATCTCTAAAATAAAAGATAAGTTGATTTCTGAAAGAAGCACACATTTATTTGGTTTTTGGACTTTGCAGGAAATATCCACCACGTTTGGCCCTGTGTTTTGATGTAATTGCTTAGAAAACTGAAAGACTGACAGCTTTGAAACAAGTCAGGAGAAAAAGAGTGTTTGAGGATCGTCTAGAATGCAGTGCAAGCAATTCTCACAGTTGGCCCATATGATCCAACCAAAACAGTTTATTAAATTTGAATATGTTGCTGGTAAATTGAATGTTATGTATAACCCTTAAGGAATCTTGACTGAGTTATAGCTGAGTATCCTGGGGTTTGTGAGCAAAGCATTCCATGTTTGTCAAAGTCTAAGGGTGCAGATGTCAAAAGTAGTGGAATGAAAGTCTAGTTTTACAAATAAGAAAAAAATGAGATAGTGGCTTGTGAAGCAGATAAGAACAGGATGGAAAAATAAAGAAGCTACATTTTCAATGGCAAATGCATTGTTATTGTATTTCTACACAGTTTCATTTGGAAGTGTGAGAGTTGCTGAGTATAGAAAAAAGCTATACACACAAAAGCAAAAGAGAAAAAGTATGTTAATATATTCAAATTACAAATTACACGGTCACTTTTCATATATAGGTTGATTAAATCAGTGCTATTTTTACTCATGAAAGAATAGTACAAGTAACTGTTCTTATTTTTGGAAGTTTTTAGTTTCCCAAGTGACTCGTCAAATAATTAATAGTGTAGAAATTGTACATGGAACAAGAAACCTAGGTCCTAAACATGTATGACTGATGTATCATTCTGAACCAAGGTAATGCAAACACAGATAAGAATCAAAATAGCAGTAATTATAAAAAACTGTAAAAATCTATTTCTAGTGTGCCAGTGATAATTCTACCAATCCTACCCTTGAGCTTGCATGAACAGTGTCTAGGGCCCTCTTATGAGAACATGCAGTATTCTGTTCTTTGTTTCTGTGATAGTTCAGTTAGTATGATGGTCTCCAGTTGCATTCATGCTGGAGGATATGGTTTTGTTTTTTATGGCTGCATAGTATTGCATTGTGTATATGTACATTTGCTTTATCTAGTCCACTTTCTATGGGCATCTGGGTGGGTTTCATGTTTTTGCTATTGTTAATGGTGCTGCAATAAACATGTGTGCAGGTGTCTTTTTGGTAGAACAATCATTTCTGTAGGTATATTCTCAGAAGTGAGAAGCTCAATTTTTAGTTCTTTGGGAAAACATCACATTGTTTTTCACAAAGGTTGAAATGTGTTATAACCCCTCCAACAGCATGAAGTTGTCCCTTTTCTCTGTAGCCTCACTGACACCTGCTGTTTTCTGACTTAATAATGATCGCTATCCTGACTGGTGTGATGTGGTATCTCACTATAGTTTTGATTTGCATCTGATGGTTAGTGAAGCTGAGCATTTTTTCATATGTTTGTTGGCTGCCTATATATCGTCTTTTAAAAAGTGTCTGATCATGTTCTTTGCCCATTATGAAATGGCGCTATATGTATTGATACAATATATCTATATATTTATTTATATAGAGATAAAGATATATAGATATATTTAATATATTTATACATATATTTATATGATATATTTGTGTATTAATATATAAATATATATTTATATGATATATTTGTGTATGAATATATATAAATATATATATTTATTTCTGTCAATTAGTTTGAGTCCTTATAGATACTGGATATCAGGCCTTTGTTGGACGTATAGCTTGTAGATATTTTTCCCATTCTGTGGGTTGTTTCTTTTTTTTTTTTTTTTTTTTTGAGTTGTAGTCAACTCTGTCGCCCAGACTGGAGTGCAGTGGCTGCTGCCGGACATCGCAGCCTCGACCTGCTGGGCTCCGGCGATCCCTCCGCCTCAGCCTTCCAAGTAGCCGGAATTACAGGCACGCGCTACCACGCCCGGATGATTTTTTTATTTATTGTAGAGATGAGGTCTCGCTGCCCAGGCGGGTCTCGAACCCGCGGGCTCAGGCAATCCACTCACCTCAGCCTCCCAAAGGTGCGGGATTACAGACTGAGCCACCGAGCCCGGCTGGGTTGTTTCTTTATTCTCTTGATAGTTTCTTTGTGCAAAAATTTTCTGCCCCCACCTGTCAGTTTTAGATTTTATTGCATTTGTTTCTGAGAACTTATCCATGAATTTATCCTACTCCAACGACTAGGAGGGTATTCCCCACATTTTTTCCTAAGATTCTTATTGTTTCAGGTTTCGCATTTAAGTTCTTGATCCATTTTGAGTTAATTTTTTTGTATATTGTTATAGCTAGGGATTCAATTTTATTCTTCTGCATGTGGTTAGCCGGTTTTCCCAGCACCATTTGCTAAATATGGTTACCTTTCCCAATGTTTGTTTTGTTGGCTTTGTCAAAGATGAGTTGGTTGAAGGTTCATGTTTTTATTTCCAGATTATCTGTCCTGATGTGTCTGTTTTTGAACCACTATCATGCTATCTTGGTTACTGTATCTTGCAGTAAAGTTTGAAGTCTGAAAGTGTGAGGTCTCCAGTTTTGTTTTGTTTTGTTTTTTTCCTGAGGATTTCTTTAGATATTCAGATCTTTTTTTGCTTCCATATGAATTTCTGTATTGTCTTTTCTGGGTCTGTGAAAAATGATGCTGGTTGGTAAAAATGATGATGGAAATTGCAATGAATATGTAGATTGCTTTCGATAGGATGAACAGCTTGATGATATTTATTCTTGCAACCCATTAGTATGGAGTGTTCCTCCATTTGTTTGTGTTGTCCTTGATCTTTGAGCAGTGTTTTGTAGTTCTCAGTTATTATGGCTATTGTAAATGGCATTATATTTTTATTTAGTTCTCAGTCTGCTTGTTGTTTGTGTATAGAAATACAGCTCTTGTACATTGATTTTGTATTCTGAGACTTAACTATAGTTGTTAATCAGTGTGAAGAGCTTTTTGATAGACTCTCTAGGGTTTTCTAGGTATGGAATCATATCACCTGCAAAAGAGATATTTTAATGTCCTCTTTTTCTGCTTAGATACCCTGAATTTCTTTCTTCTGGCTGATTTCTCTGGCTAGGACTTTCAGTACTATGTTGAATAAAAGAAGCGAGGGTAGACATCCTTGTGTTGTCCCAGTTTGGGGGGGAAATACTTCCAGCTTCTGCCCATTAAGGATGATGTTGGCTACAGGTTTGTCATAAATGGCTCTTATTATTTTTGAGGAATGATCCTTGATGCTTAGGTGCTTGAAAGTTTTTATCAAGAAGTTTTAATCGAATGCCTCTTCTGTGTCTATTGAGATAATCATGTGGTTCTTGGTTTAACATCTGTTTATGTGATGTATTATTTTTATTGATTTCTGTATGTTGAACCAGACTTGTATCCTGGAAATGAAGCCCACCTGGTTATGATGGATGATCATTGAAATGTGTTGTTGGATGTGATTAGTTAAGATCTTGTTTAAAAAATTGTATCCAAGTACATTAGGGAAACCGGCCTGATTTTTTTTTTTTTTCTTATTGGGTCTTTGCCATTTTGGGGTATCAGGATGATATTGGCCTCATGCAATGAGCTGGAGAGAATTCCTTTCTTCTCAATTACATGGAGTACTTCTAATATGCGTGGTATCAGTTCTTCCTTGTACATCTTATAGAATTCAGTAGAGAAAACTTCTATCCCAGGACTTTTTTTGGCAGAGAAATTTATTGGACTGTTATGGGTCTGTTTAGGACTTCAGTTTCTTCCAGTTTCAAATTTAGGAGGTAATATAACTCAGGAATTTCTCCATTTCCTCCAGATCTTCTAGTTTACTTGCATTAAAATGTTCATAGTAATTTCTGATAATCTTTTTATTTCTTCAGGTGTCGCTTTCAATAACGACTCTCACACGATTCTTCTGCAAGCTGCTTTAATCCCAGGCTATTACATAGTTGTCTCAGCTGCCTCAGCTGTCTCAGCTGTCTCAGCTGTCTCAGCTGTCTCAGCTGTCTCAGCTGTTTGTTTCTCTTTCCCGTGACCTTAAATCTAGTATCTCTGCCAATCAATTAAGGTAACGCGGCACACACCAATAGGCCTGCGAGAGAAGAATGTATGCTGACATCCTTTAGTTGCCTAATTAGGGCTTGTTTTGTCTTGAGGTCTGGCCGCTCGGGCGCCATGTTAGGGCAGAGGCGCTCCACAGCTCCCCCTTTTTTATTTGTTTTGGCAGGAGAGGGTAGTGGTCACAGCCCCCATATAACAAGGACCATGTAAGACAGTCTATCTCGCACGTGTAATCGCCAAACCGACTACCCACCTGTCCGACACCGATTTTCTGGGGATGGGAAAGGCGATGTCAACCCATATGCAGCTGGACATGCCCTCCACGGGATAACTCCTCCTGGGCCCCCGTGTGCAGTACTATTCTCACATCCTGCCCTGCTCTTATTGCCCTAGCGCGGCAACCCAGACCTGAGGGGATTGATCCACCTCCATGGCAGCAAAGGTCTGCGCTAGTAGCGCACGGTCACGTGCATTGCATCGATGCATACGGCAGAGACAATAGAGGCACAGGACACAACAAGAGAATAACAAAAGGGCCATAGAACCCATTCCCGCCCACTCTTTAAGATGGTATGCTGCCTGGGCGATCCAGGAGGCCAAGGTTTGAGCGACGACTGAATCTACTCTGGTGGAGTTGACGCTGATGATTTCACGACGTAGAGCCTCCGTCAGGTTGTTGAACTCTTGGGACCAATTACCTAAAAGATGGAGGGAAAGCTCTCGAGAGAGGTTAGCAGCAATAGTCATATTGTGGTATGGAATGCCGGTTACGCATAAAGCAATAGTGTGCCATTCACACCCTATTTGCGCCATGCGCCAGAGAATATCTACTTGTTCTTGTACCACGTCAACTCTTTGGTTTAAGATCATAATGCCGCCACGCAAGTGACTGTTAATATTACTTTGGGTGTTTAATGCCGCAGCAACAGTGGAAGACAAGGTGTTTAAAGGGGTGGCGGTCTGTACTGTGGTACACATGGCAACAGTGGCTGTAGCAGCTGCAGCGGCCGCCATTGCAATTGCTGCAATGATGACGGCTGTAATGCCGAAGTCTCTCCTTTGTCTAAAAAAAGAGAGAGGGCATTAGGGCCCTCCACAGGAACAGGCAAGTAGGATGGTAAATGTAGCACCACAGCAACGTGAAATGTAGAGGCGTTCCAGCACAGGGTGTAGAAGCAGGTGCGATTGTCACAGGTAAGAAGGGTCGAGGACACTGTAGCGTTGCTAACTAGGAAAAGGAGAGGAGGATGAAGGCAAACCGGGGTAAGTCGAAAGGTGACGTTCTCGGAGCTAGGGGAAACTGTTACTGAAGGTTCAAAAAGTTCAGTCCCATTCCATGAAATCTGGCTACGTCCTGCAGCCCCGCCTGAGATCATGACCAAGGGAAAGATATCTGAACAACCACCACGTTCTCCGCAGAGGAGCCAAAGATGGAAAGGGTTGAAATGTACAGTCTGAGTAGGATTCTGATAAGTAAAATTGTATCCTGGCCAGGTCGAATTGGGCGCAGTGGAGATGTAAGGAGAAAAGGTAAAGTATGGTTTCTGGGCCCATCCTACTTTCCTAGCCTGACATCCAGTCCAAGGGGTAAGAGAGGCAGACTCTAGGCTGTTGTTAGTAGTGAAAAATCTGGGGAAAGTACGTGCCGAATAAATAACAGGTATAGGTCTAGGAAATACTGTTAAAATTCCCCATTGTTGCTCAGCACGACTTATGGGAAGGTTCAGCATCAGCGTTCCCAGCAGAAGCCACGTCGTCGGATTCATCATCAGCAATTGGGGTTCGTTCCTCAGGGGTCTTTGTAGTGCGTGTTAGTCGCTCAGGCACCCACACCGGGTCTGGGCTGTCCTGTGGAAAAACACACACAGATCCTCTCGCCCACATTAATACTGGGTCGGGACCTCTCCATTGTCCCATGATAACATCTTTCCATTTAACATAGCCCTTTTATGCGGTACTGCGCCCAGATGGCGGTCCGCAGCAGAATTGTTCTCGTTGTCCAGCTGAAGAAAATTTAAAGTTAATAATGCTAATGAAAGTCTTTGTTTAGGTTTGTAACCCATGCCTATTCCCCCTTTTTGTTTTTGAAGTAGTTCTTTTAGTGTGTGATGAGCCCTCTTGACTATTCCTTGACCTTGGGGATTATAAGGGAGCCCATGGCGCAGGTCCACGTTCATTTGTGCACAGAACTGTTGAAATGTTTGGGAGGTGTAGGCGGGGCCATTATCTGTTTTAATTTGCTGAGGCATGTCCCAGGCGGCCCACGCCTCCAAGCAATGGGAGATAACATGATGTGCCTTTTCTCCAGCCATGGCCGAAGCAAACAAAATTCTGGAACAGGTATCTATGGAAACATGGACATACTTGAGGTTACCGAACTCTGCCACATGAGTGACGTCCATTTGCCAAACCCGTGAGGGGAGAAGGCCTTTTGGATTCACCCCCCATGAAGGGGGGGGGGTGGAAAGTAACACATGATCCGCAAGATTTTACAATATCTCTGGCCACATGACGTGGTATTTGGAAACGGGTCTGTAATGTTTTTGAGTTAACATGAAACTGGGCATGAAAATCTTGTGCCTTTTGGGCAGGGGTTACAAAGAAAGCCTGTTGAAGTCGTGTAAGGTTGTCAGCCTGGGCATTACCCTCACTGAGGGGTCCTGGTAGGCCAGTGTGCGCACGGATATGCTGAACAAAGAATGGCTCTGAACGTTGCCATATCAGCTGTTGAATTTTGGAGGCAAATGTATGTATAGGGCTAGCGGGGGATATTCGGCCTACCACTTCAAGAGATTTAACTAAATTGATTACGTATTGGGAATCTGACAACAAGTTAAACGATCAAGAAAAACGTTGAAATACGGCCAAAACAATTTGAAGCTCTACCTGCTGAGGAGAGCCGGACTGGAATTGTATTACCGTGGGGGAATGTCCATCTGCTACATATGCACCAAGGCCAGTTTTGGAACCGTCTGTGAAGATATTAATAGCCTGAGGAATGGGGTCATTTCGAGTGATTTGAGGGAAAATGACCGGGTGTTCTTTTACAAAGGACAGCATGGGATCTTTTGGGAAATGATTATCTATCTGTCCTACAAAGCTGCACCTTAGGATAGCCCATACATCCACTGTAGCAGCCAATGTCTGCACTTGATAGGCGGTGTATGGCACCACGAGGAGGTGCGGCTGTTGGCCAAAATGCATTAGGCATTGTTGTAGTCCACGGATGGCCAACTCAGCAACAGCGATTGGATAATGCTCCACTGTTTTTAGTATGGCAGTCTTCGGATGGATCCATAATAAGGGGCTATCCTGCCACAGTTCTCCCGTTGGCTGAGCCTGAGTAGGGAGAATACAAAGCCATATAGGGCTCTCTAAGGAAACACGCCTAAGAGCGGCTGTACTAATTGCCTTTTCTACCTTATGTAGGGCCTCTCTAGCCTCCTCTGTGAGGGATCTAGGGGAGTCTAAATGCGGGTCCCCTAACAGGATGTCATATAAAGGACGTAAATCTTGATTTGGAATTCCTAATGACGGACGGACCCAATTAATATCCCCTAGCAGTTTTTGGAAATCGTTGAGGGTTCTCAAATTATCTGTTCTAATGGTAAGCTTCTGGGGCGTGATGGTATCAGGGGAGATTTTTAACCCCAAATAATCTATTATCTTGTCTTTCTGAATCTTATCAGGAGAAATATAGAGGCCCTGGGCCTCCAAGGCCTTAATCACTTGTGTAAAAGCCTCCTCTAAATAGTGGTCATCCTTGGAGGTCAGCAGGATGTCATCCATGTAATGGATGCATCTCAATTCAGGGAATTGCTGTCTAATTGGGTGAAGCGCAGCATCAACAAAAATCTGACATAGGGTAGGGCTGTTAGCCATGCCCTGCAGTAAAACCACCCACTCATATCTTTGGTCAGGTTGCTCATGATTAGTGGACGGAAGAGTGAATGCAAAGCGTTGGATATCTGATTTATGTAATGGGATGGAAAAGAAACAATCCTTGATATCTATGCTAAATACTGTCCAGTCCTTTGGTAAGGCAGATAATAGTGGGAGACCTCTTTGAATAGGCCCCATAATTTGCATCTGTTTATTTACAGCTCTAAGATCGTGCAACAGACGCCATTTTCCTGACTTCTTTTTAATTACAAAAATAGGAGTATTCCATGGAGAAGTGGATGGTTGAATGTGTCCTGCCTGTAGCTGCTCTGCAACCAATTGCTGAGCGGCTTGCAATTTCTCCAAGGAGATAGGCCACTGAGCTACCCATACCGGCTCCTCGGTTTTCCAGATAATGGGTATGGTGTTCTCAATGGCCACTAAGAAAAACCCAAGCCGTGTTTATCTTGCTTGTAAGATGCTGGAATTGGACTACGCCTTCCCTGGAGTGTTTTCCCTAATCCGAAGGATGGATGGAAACCTTGAGTCTGCATAATATGGTGAGCTATAGGGGAGTAGGGAGAATTGCTAAGTGAGAATCCCATAGCAGTTAACAAGTCCCTTCCCCATAAGGTAATCGGGAGCTCTAGGACATAGGGCTGTATTTTCCCTTTGTGATCTTCTTGATCTTCCCAATGTAATTCCCTGGCACTGATATCAGGGGTTTTTGCGTAACCCAAACCTCGAAGGGTCTGCGCCGCCTGTTGAACGGGCCAAGAGGGCGACCAATCCTTTTGTGCGATAACACTCCTGTCTGCCCCTGTATCTAAAAGACCCATGATTTTCTTTCCTTCTACTTTCAATGTCCACATAGGGCAGTTTATCCATATCAAAAGCTACACAGGCTATCTCTGTGCCGGTCGAGCCAAAGCCTTTATCATCTCTTTTCTTATCTTTTGACGGAAAAAAGCCATGTAAGCTGGGGAGAAGAAGCAACTGAGCTATTCGATCTCCCGGGGAAATGGCGACTATGCCCTGCGGCCTGCATCATTCAGGCCACAAAGTCTGAAAAAGGCTCTGTGGAACCTTGAGTGATTTTGGTGAGATTACCTGATACCTCCCCTCGGCTAGGCAATGCCTTCCAGGCTCGCATTGCCATGTGATTAATTTGATCATACACAACCTGGGGGTATCCTATCTGTTGGTTAGCAAAACGGCCCTGCCCCAACAGCATATCAATGTCCCAGCTACCCACTGTGAGATTCCCCGAAACGGCAAACCACGGTGCAATCCCGTCTACCTGTGTGATAAAATCAGTCAAGGTTTTATTCCTTAATTTTAGTCCTTTTGTTTTTAGGAGAGTTTTAAGAGCCTGAAAAAGCGGGTGAGAGGAAGTAGTGCCCATGTTAGCAAAAAGGGGATCACCTCTACACCGGGGGCCCTTTTAGATCGCCTCTTTACCGAGGACCTTCTTAAATCGCCTCTTTACCGAGGACCTTCTTAAATCGCCTCTTTACCGAGGACCTTCTTAAATCGCCTCTTTACCGAGGACCTTTCTAGTTTTTTTTTATTATTTTTTTTTTCTTGTGGGGTCTACATACCAGTCGACTGCCCTGAGCAGCTGCAGTTCTGAATCCAAGGATTTCGGCTTCTTCGAGGCTCCCCGTACGGGCCACCACTTGTCGCTTTCAATAACGACTCTCACACGATTCTTCTGCAAGCTGCTTTAATCCCAGGCTATTACATAGTTGTCTCAGCTGCCTCAGCTGCCTCAGCTGTCTCAGCTGTCTCAGCTGTCTCAGCTGTTTGTTTCTCTTTCCCGTGACCTTAAATCTAGTATCTCTGCCAATCAATTAAGGTAACGCAGCACACACCAATAGGCCTGCGAGAGAGGAATGTATGCTGACATCCTTTAGTTGCCTAATTAGGGCTTGTTTTGTCTTGAGATCTGGCCGCTTCGGGCGCCATGTTAGGGCGGAGGCGCTCCACATTCAGGGTCAGTTGTAACATCACTTTTTACATTTGAAATTTTGTTAATTTGAATTTTCTCTCCCTGTCTTTTTTCACTTTGTTGTTAATCTGGCAGTAGTCTCTCAAACTTATTCAACCTTTCAAAGAACAATTTTCTCACTTTGTTGATTTCTTGTATGATTTTTTCAGTCTCTATTTTGTTTAGCTGTGACTTTATTTTAATGAAATCATTGTTTTCTATAATTATGGATTATAATCCATATGGATTATAATATGGATTATATATATATAAATATGGATTTATATATATAAATATATAAATATATAAATATGGATTACTCTTGTCTTTCGGCTTCCTTAGGTGCAACATTAGACTGTTAATTTGAGATCCCCCTATTTTCTTTATATGTGCATGCAATGTTATAAATTTTTCTCTCAGCATTACTTTCATGGTAACCCAGAAGTTTTCATGTTTTATGTCTTTTTTTTGTTTTTGATTTTTTTTTTTTTTTTTTTTTTTTTAGTTGGAATCTCACTCTGTCACCCAGACTGGAGTGCAA